>JANRGW010046123.1:0-14057 GCA_024733675.1 Psilopsiagon aymara | reverse complement strand
ACTAAAACATTGGTGTTATCAGCACTGCTCACAAGCCGAAAGTCCAAAGGAAAAAAAAACAACACAGCTCCACACTGGCTACCAAGAAGGAGAAAAACGACTGCTACTGCCGAACCCAGGACACTTCCATTTTTCATTCTTGACCTTCTTTAGGAATTAACTTTGTGCTGTTATGTTTGCTACTTGGCCACTCTTTCTCACTGGAAGTCCCTGAAATATTTTTGGCTTTTGCTTACATGCTGATCATCTATAAATTTTGCTGCCTCATCTTTTATTTATCTTTCTTCTATCTTTTTGATAGTAAACTTTATAAGCAATGAATCTTTTGTGGACCTTTAAGGACTTCAGCTACTTAGCTGTTACTATATGAGATTATGAATTTATTTCCGATCTTCACTTCCTTCTGGACAGGTAGTTATTACTGTCACTGCTTTGTGTCTCTGGTATGGGGTTATAGGCTGTTTATGGTCATGGAAGGCAGGCTAGCCTATTAAGGGAAGATGGGCATTTCCCAGAGGGTACAAATGTGCACTTGGGCTGCTACCATGAAGTAGTAGGTGTTCCTGCTTGAGCAGGAATGTACAGATTTTGTGTGAAGATGGTTTATTCTAGGACAAATGACTAGCCTGTGTGGTGTGGTTTTTTATGTAACTAGGCTGTTTCATTCTTAGTTACTTGTTTCTGCTCTTGCTCTTTTCACACTCTGCATAAATTTTGTAGAGGTGGCTTCAGGAGTTGTCTGTTTCCCTCTGCAGCCTTGTCAGATTTGTTACTGTTGGATTTATTTAAATAAATGAAGACTGCATCTTCACTGGGAATGTAGAGTCACAGTAAAAGGTGGTATGCATTCCCTGTAAGAACTGTACATCAGCAGTTCTATGCTTCTTATGATTGTAGAACTAGTGGAAAAACCTCTGAAGATACTCTGTTTTTTCTTATGTTGAGAGATCATAGCTCTTCACACATGATGACATAACTATGGCTAAAGAAGTCCATGATATAAACTACACCAGCGGATGAAAACTGTACTCATTATCTGTGGTTTTCAGTGCTGATCACTGCTTTCCCCATGTTATTTGCCAAGAAGCACACTCCTTAGAAATATTTTCAGAAGCCAGGAATAGAAAGATGCTTGGTGATCTGCAGATTTGAGTTGGGTTTGTTTTCTTTTTATTCTGCTTTGAAGTGCCTTACAGAATTTCTGATTGCAGTAACTGTTCTTCAGGAAAACCTTCCCCATGACCCACTCTCCTTTTCTCCCCATGTGATTTTGGGTCTCGAAACCATAGTGGTACTAACAAAATACTAAATGCAAAGAGACAAAGCAGATTTAAAAAAAATGAGATCTTTGATTTGATACTTATTGCTTAGTATACATAGGGAGGTGGTAGAGAGGCTGAGATTGGGAATTAATTGATTTCCACATAGTATTTTCTTCTACTGGTCTGTGTCGTTTTCCATAGCAGCTTCAGATGAAGCACTGAATTTTGAACTTGATGAAGAACAGCAGAGATAAATGGTCCTCTTGGTATGTAGATTTGGAAGAAGGAAGAATAGAGAAAATATCTACAGTAGTCAGACACATGCTTGGTTATAATCTCAGAGTGTTTTGACATGACTTAGTGTATAATCAAGTATACAAATGCAAGTATTTTTTAAGTTTATTTAATATATTTTGAATCCCAATAGCATATGTACACTAAACAGCTATTTAAAATGCCCCTTTTATACAGTACTGTCAGTATTGAGAATCCTATGTGCTGACCTATGTAAGAAGTCAGGGCAGTTGAGTTCCAGCTATCTGCTTGCATTCAGCAAGGTACTTACGTTAACGAGGGATTCTTAACCCCTGTGATGTCAATTATAAAAGAGGAAAAAAGTAAAAGGAAAACCATGATTACTATTGTTATAGATAAAAGAAGATGCTTGTGCCAGCCTAAAGGGAGTTTAATAATCATTCCTATTAAGCTTAAAGCATATGATAAATCTTGAATCCTTCTTTTTTGAAGTTCAGAATGCATCAAATTGCACTGATAGCAAAACACTGAAGAGCATTTCCCTCTTAAAGTTGCAAGAAGACATACCAAAAGCTTTCAGAGGTGTTTTTTTTTGGTGTGTTATTTCTTGATATGAAACCTACCTTTATCAAAGATCTCACAATATCGTATGTTTTTATTGCATCTTTGCTAATTATCAAAAATGGCATGAGAAGTTGTCCTTGAGGTCTAGTCATTTCTTTTTGCAACCTCTCTTACAGTGCTTTTTGGCAGACGAAAATTTGTTACTATGGAAAAAGTCACTTCCACTTGATTTTAAGAATCTATTTAAAGGAAAGAATATGTCAAAATGACGTGATTTAAGTAAAGAATTTAACACCTATAATAGGAAACATCAAATACAGTTTCCAGTTCCAAGAGTCCATTCCAAAAGATATAAAGGCTTTTGTTTAAATTATTCAAATGTTAGTAGGATCCATGTTCAATCTACATGTTTCATCTAATTCATTATCTCTGAAATAGTAAATATGTTATAAACCGGTTAAATAGTGTAAAATTGACATTTTTCTGCAAATTTCAAGTATTGTAGAACTGATTTGGACAACTTGCTTTATGAAATGACCAGCTTCTCTATCACTTGAGGAAATTTCCGAGTTGCACACTGTTTCTGGCTAAAATGCAACGGAAAGTTGAAGGCTGGACCTCCCAGTACTTTACAGGATTATTGAAGAGGCTTATGCCACTGTATAATGCTTTCTTCTTTCTTCTTCCTGTTGGACAGAAATCATTCACTCCCAGTTTTGCAATATGATTAGAATGGAGGAAGACTACCTGCAGTGATAAGAAACAGTAAAATCAAATAATTACCATGTAAATGGAAAAAATACATAACATTCATTGGCATATATATATAGGTAATTGGGGTTTGCTTATAAGATTAGTTGGATACAAGTGTAGGAATTAAAAATTTGTGTTAAATATTTATAAATATTTACCTCCTGCCACAAAACAAGTTATGTAATATTTTATCAGTGTGTTGTCAGAATAATTGGACTCTATTCTTATGGAACAGTCTCCTAAAATGTAGTTTATATTCTCTCATAGTAAAAATTATATTCTCTCATAAGTATTTGATTCTACCAAAATGTAAATCTTCAGTGTTTTAATAATTTTTTAAAAGTAGTCTCTAGCAAAGTTGATATTGAAAGATTTGCTGGTATGGTTTTAACCGCTATTTCAGGATCCGGGAAATAAGTGTCTTTTGAAAGTGTTTTATTGCAGAATTTTTCTAGTTCTGAATACAAATTTCAAAATTTTATCATTTCAGCCTCATAAATAATTTACTTTGGATTTAAGATTTTTCAGCACGGGAATGGAAAAATTTCCACTCTGGTTTACTTAATGCCAGATTATATATATATATAGTTATGTAATAATAATTATATAATAAACCTGTAGGAAACAAATATATGTGACAGTTATGCTTTTTAGTTCTGTCCTAATCAGCATGGTGGTGTAAAAGTCAAACAACTCATAACTGCCAGAACTTTCTATTAAGTTTGGTATGTGACCTGTAGGTATTTCAGTTCAGGTAAGCCAGGCGGAACTTTCTTGAGCTTATTTTTTTCAAGGTGGATTTCACGTATGCTTGGTATGTTGGCAAAACTTCCATTTTCCACATCTTTGATTTTATTATTCCCAAGTCCAAGCCTAGAAATAGTATAAGAAGCATTTAATTAAAGACCAATTGAGATTCACAACAGCACCAAAAAGTAATCATACTTCAGTTTTTGTATTGGTTTTTTGGTTTTTTTTACGTGGCTTTTTGTTTGTTAGTTTGTTTTTTTGGCTTTTTGTTTGTTTTTTTAAATTTGAAATATATAGGAGTAAACATAGGGGACAAAAAGAATTTGGGGCAATTGATGAAATCTTACCTCTAGTAGAAAAAAAACCCATCTAACAAACTCTTTCTTCTTAATTCAGTCTGCACTTAAAGGACAGCAGCTAGCCTGATGAGAGCAAATGTCTAGTTTTTCTGCTTTTAGTGGCAAGAGTTAAAATGAGAAACGTCTGCCAATCTGTTTGTAAAAGTAATTGTGCCAGTTTATCAAGTAGTGTAATCTCACAGTATCAGAAAGTGTTCTAATAAACAGCCAAAGAAGCGCAAGTCTTATAAAAAACCAGTTATAGCTTAGTCAAAAACTTTGTGTTTTAAAAATAAGCAGGACTACCTTCTTTCCTACTTCCACATTTTCCTTAATTTAGACCTTGGTTAGATTTTTTTTTTTTGCTATGACACTTCAGCCTGTGTTGCTGGGAAGATGATTCGGAAGGTGGATGTGCATGTCTGTTTTTAATTGCTCTTTCCACTTGACCTGCCATCCTCTGTTTGTCCTTTCTTTCTGAATTTCTTCAGAAACTAAAGTTGTTATCTACAAGCAGCTCATCAGTTCCTCTTTCATAGTAGTTTGTTACCAAATCCAAAATTCACTGCTGCTCAGTCGTATTTTCAGAGTAGTTAACTGAGCTTTACAAAGCAAACTTCCTTTTATTGCCCTACATCAGTGATACATTCCTCATTGTGTGGAGTGTTTCCTTACAGTACACTTAGGCTTTCTCTAGAATTAAAACCCTATTATGACTCCTAAATGCTATAAATTTAGTTACAAGGAGGGCATTCTGTTTCCAAAACAAAAGTCTGTTGGCATTCATTGGTGTATGTGTTATTTTGGGGGGTGATTTGTGAGTAACCAAAGAGTTAAAATGCCTGGGCCAGATAGGGAACAGCATAGAGAAAACCACAGATTACTGCTAAATAATATGACCACGAAGATTCATATATTCTGAGTATGAGAAATACAGGCAGTGCTTAATTGAGGCATATTATTACTAGCACATTAAGAGGCATTACGTGAAAGACATATTGCACAACACGCAGGTGCCTTGAGGTAAGAGTTTGCAATAATTGCATTTTGTAATGAGATGCTGTTCTTATCATACACTTCTACAGAGAACTGTAGGCAAGAAGTGTAGTAACAAGGCTAATGTTTGGGGGGGGGTTGGTTCTTTTTTTATTTTTAAAGTTTGATCTTATTTATAGCAGTTCTTAGTATAACTTTTAAATTTTTAACCAAAGAAAAGCATTCTGCCTGGGAGTTTTACCTTTGAAGATCTTTATACCGGTTAAAATCTTCGATTTCAATTGCTGTGATCTTATTGTCATCTAAATGAAGTTCCAGTAGACTGGAGGGCAGTCCTGGTGAGAAATAAATGCAGTATGAGAAAAGTAAGACAGCTTATTTTTGTGGAATGTTTATTATGTTCCAAAGAACTTCTTCCCTTTGTGTGTAATATTGAGTGAAGAATTAGGGAGGTGAGGTGGGGGGAGGGTGGTGGTGCCTGTATGAAAGAAATGGGTATTAGATACAAGTACGTTACTTAAAAAAAAAAAAAAAAAAAAAATCGCCAACATAATTTGATTTAAAATAGTATCCTTGAAAGAAAATTAAGATGTAAAGGTACATATGCTAAAGTTAAGAATTCAGGGTTTTAAAATTTGATATAATTTTGCTAGCTTGCTTTCCGTACACTTTTGGTTAACCTGTTAAAGATATAAATAGTATGTTATATGCAATTATCTAACTGTTGGTAGTCCAAATACTGCTCCTGTGGAACCAGTTTTTGGATCTGTATTTTCTTGCACATGGTGTAACAACTGTGTTGTTACCACTTCCAGACTGTGCTGTTGTTAAGTTCCAAAGATGCGATGTGGGAGGAAAGCTTTTGGAATTCTCTAAGGAAAAGTGAATATTCTGTATGTTCGTTGCTGTGCCAGTATGAGGTATGTTTTCTCACGTGGTACCAAATAGTGCCAATTCAGAGCTGTCAGTGAATGGACTGTGAGCAGTAGACTCTTTTTTACAGCATCCTTTTAGTGGGGACAGAGAAAGACATTCACAGGTTTGAATTTGCATATGCTTTTGCTGATCTTATGTTCAGTTTTGCCAGCGTCTGTCTCTATGGCACCCTGACTCCAAGCAAGAGAAACTGTGCTTGTGTTGCTCATATGGCTGAGTACTGCTCCCATTGCCATTTATTTGTTGTAGCCTCACAACACTGAAGTGGTGTGCTTTACAGTCTGTTTTAGTGCCAGTGGCTATGCTTTGGTGTTTGCTTGTTTGGACTTTTATCCACTTTAAATTCTAGGTTGCAATTCCACTTCCTGATGCTTAGAAAGACAAAATTGGAATCATTTTATCTTTTGTGGGGGTTTTTTTGATGCTAAGTGTTAGGAGACACTATTATGACGATAGTAGAAGAAAATTTTTTTGTATATGTTAGGGTGTGTTACCATAAGCAGCCAAGTAGTTTCTGATCTTAAAATTATCTGTACAATTAATGTGAGTTGCTTGGTTTGGGTTTTTTTTTATCTTAATGGTAGAATCATAGAATAGTTAGGGTTGGAAAGGACCTTAAGATCATCTAGTATGGTTTAGTTTTTATTTTTGGTTGATTGGTTTGGTTTGGGTTTTTTGGTGAGTTTTGTCAGGTTTTTTTTTTTTTTGTGTTCTACAGGATGCTTTTGTATTAAATATATGTCTGCAAGAAGAGATTAAATTTAATAAGAAACAAGTTCTTTGTCTGATTGATCCCATAGTCATTATCTCGGGCCAGTGTTTAATTTCCTGGTAAGCTGATGAATGATATAACACAAATCACAGACTGGTTTGGACTGGAAGGGATCTTAAAGCTTATCCAGTTCCATCTGTCTGCCAAGAACAGGGATACCTTCCACTAGAGCAGGTTGCTCAAAGGCCCATCTTTTTTTCTTCTCTTTTTCTCATAGCTATTATTTTTGAGCAGTTGAAATTATCAGTTAAATTGTACTTAGCAAGACCTCATCAAAAGCTGTATAAAATGCTGTGTTGGATTTTGCATTATGGTGGTCATATTGCAGAGCATATTTGAACTGCAGTCTCGCTTGAAACATTCAAAATTCAAGTGAGAAATTTTAAATGCATAAAGTGGGAATTCTGTATCTCTGGTGACTCCTTAAATAACAGGAGGTTTATCCTTTCCTCATGAGGATTTTTTGAGAGGCTAATGTGGAAGATGTAAAGTGACATCTAACTGTGATTTACTTCACATTGCTTCTCCTGAAAAGCATCTGGATGTTAAAGGAGTAGACCACTTGCCAGGGAGAAGGCTGGAAAGAGAGTGTGTGTGCACTGCTTGTGTGTGTGTGTGTGTGTGCATGTGCCTGCACGTGTGCACACTTTTGGGATGCAGAATTGGATTCTGAGTAGAGAAAGAAAAATAAAGTAGGAGGTGATTTGATACAAATAGAAAGTACAGTACAGAACTTATGAACATTTTAATAATCATAGGGATGCTGAAGCATTTTTTTTAAGAGAGTACTGGTATAGGTAAAATAGAACAGGTAAAACAAAGCATACCTTTGGGAATTGAAGTTAATTTTGCTTCTGCAATTCTGATGTGATAGATATTTACTCCTTCGAAAGCCCCTGGCTCTATTCCATCATTGTTAAGAGGATTTGCACTCATTTCTGTCCAAGGGGGGGAAAAAAAAAAAAAGGCTTTATGGCATAGGATTTCTATATTATGGCATAGGATTTCTATATATGTTTGACTACATTGTAAATATCCAATTTCATTTTATTTATGACTTCTGATGTTCTAGGCATTAATTAATGTTTAGCTTGGATTACCTATTCTGAGGGGTGGAAGTCACAGCTTTTAGTGAAGAAAGGCTGTGAGGGTACATAGTAATTAAGTCATGGAAGATCACTTCCAGAGCATGGAGATCCCTTACTTAAAGAGGAAGTTGCACACTGAAAATGATTCAATGAAAACTATATATAGTATGTTACGCTTTTGATAAAGGCGTTTTCTACTTAATTAGACTTACCTAAAACATGTAGAGACTTCATTCCTTTAAATGCATCCCTGTGGATCTTCTTAACCTTATTAGCATGGATTCTGAGCTCTGCTAAAGTATTTGGTAGATTTGTTGGAATCTCAGTCAGCTGGTTATGAGACAAATACAGTCGTCTCAGCTTCTTTGTTGATTGAAAGGCTTTTGGATGGATCTTGGTTATTTTATTGTTGTTCAAAGCCAGTGCCTATGAGAGATGGGAAGGGAAATAAGAAGAAATTTCTTTATGAGGAGCATTGACTATGAATTCTAAGTCATGAATTTGATTGTAGAATTTTTAAATGAAGTATTTTAACTATTTTTCCATCATACCAAACATTAGCAGTCATGGCATTTGAAATCCAGCCTGACAACTGGAGCATCAACTAGAAGGTAAAGAAAAACTCATCAGAGCTGACAAGGTGCCAATGAGCAATAAGAAGAACTGGCAAAACAATGTCATCATATATTTTGTAGGATTGTGTCAGGATTACGTTCTGTTGATGTTCCTTAATGCAGACAAATTCTCAAAACTCAGAATTCCATCTTTCATTTCAGCAAAATAACAGGGTTTTAATCTGTTAATGCCTGTATATGACTTAGGCACACATGAATTTTTATCTTATTTGGTGTAATTTTTCAGCCTCTGGACTTAAGCCTCTTCTGTACAGTACTCTAGTCCTTTTTTTGAAACAGTTACTTGTTCTTGGTCGCTATGTTTTATCAGAGAGCTTGTAATGAGTTACTACAGACAACAAAATATGAGTTATCTGAAATTATTTGCATGTCGAATCACATCTTTGCATTTCCATACCTAGACTAATAAATGTTGTTCTTTTTTTACTTCTTTGAGCTGCTGGTAAGTCTCTTCTTTGTGAAATTGGGGGGAGGGGGGGGGAATTAAAGCAAAACAGAATTAATCCCCCCCCCCGAAAAAATGAGCACAGCTTAAGGAAATAAACAGGAAATTCTCCTTCCTAATCCAAGTTGCCATCTGTGCCTTTGCTAAACAGACTAGTGCTCAGACAAGACATACAACGTAAACTTTGCTAATGTAGTCCAGTGTCTTTCTCAGTGAGTGGAGGTTATACTGAATATAAACTGGAGTTTATACTGAATATAAACTACTGTTAGTGTGTTTACCCCTGACTTGCTCATAAGACCATTTGTACCCAGACATGAGACACTTGAGGAGAATGAAAACTCTGTTGCAAACTGTGAATTTGTATAGTTCCTATTATTATTATCCTCGCTTAGCCCATAATGATTAAGAAGCTGTTTCTGAAATGCTTAGATCTGGTAAATTTTCACTTCTTGCTCGGAAACCAAACGTGACTGAACAGGAGTTGGTTTTATTGTGATGTGTTTCATGTCTTCCTAATGAGGTAGAAAATGTCATTAACTTGCTATAACTTGTGGAGCAGATTTGTCATTCTTACAAAAAAAATTTTAAATTGTCAGGATTTGTTGGTACTGGATTTAGAGTGACATCCTATGGAGATAAGTGTTCCAGAACAGATATAATATTCCTTTCCAAGCCTCTGAGATTCTCTGATTTGCTTTCATGATGAAAAGAAATCATTATAGTGTTCTTGTGTACTGTAAATGTTTAGATTTACCATTTGCCAGTTATTCTAAAGCCTATCTAAGGAGTGAAGAAATCTTGAGTTTCTTTTTGATATGTTTCCTGGATTGGTGTAGGAAGTGATACAGTTCTTGCAGCTCAAGGAAATTTGCTTCTTGCTAGGTGGGAGCAGTCAAATATGCAGGCATTAGGCTATATTTTTATGGCTATTACTGTAGAAGAAAAAAAACTTTGTATTTTAAAAGTATCAGAATATTTCATATTGCTTAATAGGATTTTAAACTTGGAAAATAGCAAGCTTACATAAAGCGACATGAGTCCCTGGAGATCGTTTTCCTTGACCTCTTTAATTTTGTTGTTTTGAAGGTCAATCATACGTGTATCTGGTGGAATGTTGCGAGGTATTGATGTCAAACCTGTTGAAGTATGTGACAGAAACAGAAACATTATGTGCCTGTATATAAGTCCAAAGAAATTAACTGCTAGACACCAAAACACAGTAAGGTTGTTGATGATTATGATGGGAAAGAAAATACAAAGTGTCATAAAGCAAAAGATAGAATGGAATATTTGATAATTAGAAGAACTAATTATGTGAGAATGTAAAATAAAAACGTTTGGATAGTTTCAGGAGGAACTGCTTCTGCCCCTGACCGTGAAAATCTTGGAGGGATGCTCATTGCAGGTTCTTTACATCCATGAAGTAAGTGAGCTCAGAGCACAGGTTGTTCTACAGGGAAAATGCTGCATTATAAAGTCCCTGGAGAAAGCAGTCTGGAGAATCCGGGGCTGTGGTTGTCTGTTGAAGAACAGGGCTATTGCAGTGGCTTTAAGGGATTTCTGCTCACTGCTTAACTGCTCCTTTCCGCCTCTGCGCTGCCCTATCCCGTTTTACTGGCAGAGTTGCAGGTCACGTCTGCAAAATGTGTTCTTGGTGGCAACCAGCAGCTAGTAATTAACTATCAGTTGAATAAATCCCTCAGTCCAGTTCCCTGTTGAGTTACAAAACCACTTCAGTTTATGCCATCTGAGATCCTGAATCAGCAGAAGACTAGCAAGGGACAGCAATTTTCTTTGCAGTGGAAAAGCTGATGCATCAAATGCTACATGCTGGTCCAATTTATCAGCAATTATGTTTTAATTAATAGGTTACAGTTATTTAAAGATGAAGTCTATTTATAGGGGTTTTTTTCTATGTGTGAACTTAAGTAAAGCAGTTTGCAGTCTTGACTAGGTGCAGTAGTCAGTTTTTTTTTGTCAGAAAAGTTTATTTTCATTCCTTAGTAATGGCACATAAAAAAAACAAAACAAAACAAAAAACAAACAAAAACCCAAGCAAGCAATTTGTATATTCAGTCAATGTTTCTAAGATACGAGGAGTCTAGGATTGAGTTTAAGCTGGTGACAGAGCTGTCATGAGGATGAATGTTATTGTCGTTATGCAAGTGACAGGAGCATAGACCTTTAATTACTTTGAATCATGGGGAAAATTCAATGAACACCAATTCAAATTGGCACAATTAATAATAAATTTGTATTTAGGGACTAGTATATATCTGTAACAGTGACAGCAGCAGATTTGGCTTCAGTTAAAATGTTGTTACCTGTGATGTTTTTTCCCATGAGCTGGGAAAAGTTATGTTGTAAGAAGTGCTGGGCACGGATTAGTTGCTCTACATGAGTTAGGTCTGATTTGCAAGCCAAATTAAAAAAATGTAAACTTCTTTGGAAAATTACTGTTGCAGGAATAGAAGAATGTGGGTGATTTATGGAGCTATAGGAGTCACCTTTTGAAAAGCAAATCCTCCAAAGGGGGGTCCAGTGGAGAACAGCCACACAACTTCATTCTTACCTAGGTCAGAGCAATGAACAACTCTCACATAGCACTGGCATCCAAAGGGGCATACTGGAAATAAATCAAAAGGAATCAGTGGTATGATTGGTTCAGTCGTTGGGAATAGAGAATTGTTGTCATCGTCATCATCATCATAATCTTCTTCCATGTCTTGGAGCATCATATTCTTTAGTGTAAAATATGAAGGACCAATGAGAGGTTTGGCAGAACACAAAGCCAGGAAGAGGAGGAGGAGTGTGTATTCTTTCATATCTTCTTAATCAGGGTAGCCAATCTTGGAGAGGAAAATAAACAAACAAAATGCTCAGACACAAGAATCAGTGAATGTGAAGCAGCAAATAAAAGGTATTGAACTATTTACTTAACCACTGCTACAGCCTCTGGTCCTGAGAATTGTTCTGTTATGAATAATAAGGTTTAATCAGTATATGAAGGATGATGATTATAAAAAAATAGTCTTTAAAATATAAATCATTATTATAAATTATATAATATTTAATTAAATTCATTAGACAATGTCATATCAAGATCTTTTTTTTTTGTAGAGCTTTAAAAAATAGTATCATCATTTGCTTTCATAGCTTGCAGGTGTAATTTTTGTAGTAAATTTTACCAGAACTTTGAAGTGGATATAATTTATTCATTCCTGACAAAAAAAAAAAAAAAAATAATAATGTGATACATGGACACGTGCATTGTTTGCATCTAGAAAACTGAGAGATAATTGGTTAGCAATGCAGAAAATGCTCTCATCAGGATGCAACCTAAACACGTGTTATCCTATTCCCTGAACACTTCTAAGTAAAGTTTTATTCTGCCCTTACAAGCTGTGGAAGTATCTAAGGCCACATTGGACACGGCTTGGAGCAACCTGGCCTAGTGGGAGATGTCTAGTGGGAGGGGTTGGAACTGGATGAGCTTTAAGGTCCCTTCCAACCCAAACCAGTCTGTGATTCTGTTCACTCTCCCTGGAAGTGTTAAAAAACAGTGTATATGAGGCCCTCAGTGACATGGTTTAGTTGTGGACTTGGCAGTCCCAGGGTAACGTTGGACTTGATTGATCTTAAAGGTCTTATCCGATCTGATTGATTCTATAATTAAACTGGAAAAATAGTTTTCAGTTCTGACAACAGCTTTCCCATTTCCTAGTCTTCTGTTTGCTACTGCTATTGATAGACGGTTACCTTTGTATGGAAGTACATTTGCATTGACTTTTATTTGACAAGGGCTCTTTTCTCTGATAAGGGCTTATGAATCCATGTTATTTGAAATCGCTAACTTAAGTTGCACCTAGAAAAGGACTGGAAGCCAATACATTTGATTGACTATTTTTTTAATAAAAGTGGGGTTTTTTTCTGACATAGCTTTGTTGTCACAGGACCTGTACATGACAGCTAGGCCAGCTGATAGGAGATAATTATGTATCATGCTTGAATTTACTGCCATAAGCCCCATCATCTTTCTAGATTATCTATATCTTGAAAGTATCTTTCTTGTGTACTTTGGTCTGGAAGACAGAAAGATGCTGGATCAGCTAGAGCGCCTTCAAAGTAGAGAACCCCATGTCTTTTTCCTGAAGTTACTGAAAAGAGTATACAGGTTACAAAGGACTTAAAAAGTAGTTTGTATTTAGAAAAGAAGGACTGATCTTGCCTCATTACAGCTGCTCATTTGATTCAATTCTGCTTCTTTGAGTTCTAATTTTACCAGATTTCTTCTAGCCACACCTGCCTGGGAAAACCAGGAGTCCAGTCTTTAATTACAGTAGAATGTATTACCTGAGTAATGGTGATGTATCATAGAATAGTATGGGTTGGAAGGGACCCCTACATATTTTCTACGTGCTCTGGTATTATTCTAAAGATTACTTTGTTGACCAAGTACTCCTATAAAATTATGCACAAGGGTCTAATTACTGCAGGATGTTTTGCTACTCTGTGAGGAAAGACTGTAAATTCAGTGCTTGGCTCTGCCTTGTTCTCCTCTGAAGCCAAATTCTGGATATTGTTTGGATACTACAGTTAGCTGTGCAAACCAACAGGGGCTGCTGTAGATTTTATGTATATCCTGTTTATAAAAATGTTTCTATTTAGGCTATCATAGACCTCTTTAGGGAAACACTAAATGGATGTCAGTTCCTGTTTGATCACCTAATTAAATGCTTGCTCATCAGTTTATGGCAGAAAAATGTCTTTATGTAGGCATTTTGTCACTGTTCTCAATCGCAGTTGAAGGAGTGCTCTGAATTGTACAAGGGTGTTGGTTTATTAAAAATTCTGAGGTTTTGTTTCCATTGTTTTTTTCTGTACAACTGCAGAACTGATGGACAAGGGTAGGGCAGTTGATGTCGTCTACCTGGACTTGTGCAAAGCATTCAACATTGTACCTTGCGACATCCTTGTCTCTAAATTGGAGAGACATCAGTTTGATAGGTGGACCACTCTGTGGATAAAGAACTGGTTGGATGGCCACACATAAAGAGTTGTGGCCAATGACTCAATGTCCAGCTGGAGACCAGTATCGAGTGGTGTCCCTCAGGGATCAGGGTTTGGAACAGTCTTGTTCAGCATCTTTGTCAGAGACATGGACAGTGGGATTGAGTGTGCCATCAGCAAGTTTGCCGATGACACCAAGCTGGGTGGTTCGGTTGATACGCTGGAGGGAAGGAATGCCATCCAGAGGGAC
>JANRGW010046119.1:0-11955 GCA_024733675.1 Psilopsiagon aymara | reverse complement strand
GCCAAAGTCTGCTCTGTTGAAGTCCAGGGCAGTGAGCTTGCTGCACGCTCTTCTCACTGTCCTGAGGATCTCAAATTTGATCGTCTCATAAACACTGCAATCCAGGCTACCCTGGAGCATTACGTTTCCAACCAGCCCTTCCCTTTGGTGAGCATGAGGTCAAGGATAGCACCTCTCCTTATCAGCAGCTCTGTTATTTGCAGAAGGAAGTTGTCTTCCACACAATTGAGGAACTTCCTGGATTGCTTGTGCCAGGCTTTACTGTCTCTCCAACAGATATCAGGTGGTTGAAGTCCCCCATGAGAACAAGGGCCTGTGAGTGTGAGGCTGTTCCTATCTGTCTATAAAGCACTTCATCCACTGAGTCCTCTTGGTCAGGCGGTCTGTAATAGATCCCCGCAATAGTGTCTCCCATTGCTGTTCTCCCTTGAACACTGACCCCCAAACTCTGCTAACTGCTCATCTGTCCCCAGACAGAGTTCCATACTCTCCAGCCTATCCCTAACACAAATAGCAGCTCCCCCTCTTCATCTGCCAGGCATGTCTTTTCTAAAGAGCCTGTAACATTCCATTCCAACAGTCCAATCATAGGAGCCATCCCACCATGTTTCTGTGATGCCTTTTATATCATATCCCCATAAATGTGCACACATCTCTAATTCTTCTTGTTTGTTCCCCCTGCTAGGGCATTTGTATAGAGGCATCTGAGCCAAGCTCAAAATTAAGCTGGGTCATTAGCTGGAGTAGCTGGAATATCTACATTGCTCTGAGTGTTTATTATGGGTACTGAGAACTGACTGGGTGTGTTGGGGTGAAATGATGCCCCCATCCCCCAACAAATCTAGTTTAAAGCATCCTTGACCAGCCTGGCAAGCCTACCAAATCCACTCTTCCCCTTTGTTGTCAGACCAGCTCTACCAGCCTCCAGTAGGCCTGGCCTCCCAAATTGAGTCCTATAGATACCCAAGCCCATGACCATGGCACCATGGTTCTAACCATTTATTAACCTGCCAATCCTCCTAACCTTTTTAAGGTGCTCCCCTTTGTGCTGAAGAATGTTCAAGGTAGTTGCAAGTGAGACATATGTGCTCTGTGCAACACTCTATCCTGGCCACTGCATCCTACTTTAATTACAATTCTAAAAATATTTTAGTTCGAATTTAAGACTGAAATATTTTATTGACTAAACACTGAGGCCATGGCTGTTCAGAATTTGCACAGTAGTTTCCTCTTCGTTCTGTTACTATGGCACTGAAGTTTAAAATTTGGTAATTCTTGTGTATTTCTCTAGGACTTGCATATTGAAACTTGCAAGGTGGAAAAAAAGCCTCTGTCTCAAGGCATGTTAAGAAATGGAAAGGATGAGTCTGCCATTTCAGAAACCGGGGAAAATGCAGGATATCCTGTCAAAAACCTTCTTGAGAAAGCCAGAGATGAACTGGCAGAGCAGGTTAGGAAAAGTCTTTACATTTTTATTTTTTTTTCTCCCCTCTCTTTGTTAGTAAATAAGTGGTCATTAAGTTCAGAGAACAAATTATTAATTATAGCATGCCTTTTTGTAATCTGCATATGTCAAAAGTTTTTTCTGCTAGATGGTAATCAATGTCACTAAATTTTAGGGGTGACTGCCCAATTAAGTACACCCTGAAAGCATGGAGCTTGTGCAGTTATCATGTTTTCAAGTCATGGTGAAATGAATAGAACTTTCAGTGGAATTATGGTGTGATTTATATAACTTCTCATACTTTAACTTAGATGGTACTTAAAATTGAGTTCTGATTTCAGTCCCCTATCTTAATTTTGTGTTTGTAGGACACCGTGGTCATTGTGGGTCAGAAGATTCAAAAAGATAGAAGAAGAGTCAGGAGATTTAAAATTCTTCTGATCATTTAAACAGTGGATTTATTTTGAGCCATAACTGACCAAAAAAGAGGTGGTAATTTTGCTTTCTCAGGATTTCCCTTTTCTAACATCCTACAGGTTGCAGAAGCAGTGATGTCTGAGTCAGCTCCGAGTGGTGAGGGAAAAGGAATGGCATTAGAAGATCTTATTAGCTCATTGTGTTTTGACCCATTTAAAACAAGAAAAGAGATTCCCCGAACTCCAGAAAATCTACGTAAGTTAGAAACTTGGCTGTATAATACCCACTGTTGAAAAAATGTGATCAGTTCATTGACTTTCTACATGTCACAGAAGGTAGTTCATTCAGTGAAGCTGCAACCCTTACAGGCTTACCTGGTAACACAACACAGTAGGCCTTAAGAAATGATGGCATTAAGGTACGCTTAATTGTGTTGCAAAATTACAATATTTGCATTTCAATTACACATGTGCTTCCTTGCTGGATTGTGGTTACTGGTGGTCATTGGTAGTCTTCCTCACTGTGTCTGCTGATTAAGCTCCTTTCTTGTGCTTGTGCAAAAAGCCTTTTGTGAATTAACAATTATGTCCACACTTTAGGTCAGTTTGTCCTGATTTGTTTATTAGCATGAAGAACCAGCCCCATCTTGCTCTCAACAGAGAGGTCCCAATTTACAGCTTACAATTAATAGAGTAGTTTTAATTTACAACTTAGCATTTCAGCTTACAATTCCCTTCTTTGAGGCTTACAGGATACACATTTATCCTGTAAGCCTCATCTCATATTAGTTTCCCATATTTAATTCTGAAACACTATTGTGGACAGCAGTGTTGAATTGCTAGGGTAAAAACACAGGTGGTTATTATTATAATTATTACAAACCGTTTCTTTAACCATGTCCAATTTGGTAGCCAAGTTTGTGCCATAACTCCTCAAAAACCATGAGGTATCATCCCTAGTGACTTTGTGCAAGATTTGTCTGTTCCCAAGTTTCAGCCAAATCTGTAAATACTTTACTGCTCTGATCCATGTAGGAATACCCCTTTGCCATCCCAATGTCCACAATCTTTGCCTTTTATTAGGAATATTTATACCTCCTGGGCAAAGAGGGGTTGTCCGGCATTTTCCATTAGTCAGGCGAGAAGGGGGGTTTACCTCTGTTCTCCTCAGATCCTTAATATCAGTTTTACTGGAAATATTGATGGGACCATACTTTCTTCCATAATTAATCAATTTCTGGTCAACTTCCCCCCATGTCCATATTTGTTTTCTGCCTTTTGATCAGGTGATAGCAGTCTTTGCAGGGTAGCAATGGCTCTTTCACTTTGATGTTGCTTGTATCTTTCTCTGCAATTGGATCCCTGCAGCTTTCAGGGAGTTGGGAAGACCTGGAATGAGGGGAATCATACGTTCGGGATCAACCAATAACATCATCAGGAACTCCTGTTTAAGCCTAAGTTCCTGATCATGCATCATTTGCAGACATGCTGCTTTCTGTACATTTTCTACTAACTGGTCAACTGTCCCCAGGATGGCAAGGGGATCTCCCTTTCCAAAAGGTTGTCTTCCAGCCCAATAAGTTGCTCTTTGACTTAAGGACCAGAGTGCACAGTGGTCACTGGTGGATAAAAATACAGGCCCCCAATATCCCTCAGCTTCCTTCTCATTTAGTAAAATTTCATCTCCCACAGACAGCAAGACTCTCCAAACATACTCAGTTTCTGATTCTGATTTGGAGTACCACCAAATTCCTTTTTTTGTTTAGCTAATTCTGCAGCAGTAAATGGGATCTCTTCGGTGATAATTTGTGGGAATTCATCTTCTCTGTCTTTGTAAGTATATCAATTTTTCTCAAGGGTTGGAGAGAAACAGCAGGAACTTTAATTTTTCTGACTTAGTCTCGCCTCTTCCGGGTCACTGTGGGGGTATTCAGTTACTTTCTCAGACCCTGGAAAGGTGGTTTTCTCTGCCAGGAGTTGGTCTTTCAGGGTTAATTGCAAGTAGTTAGCCTGATTTTTCTCTTCCTTTAACTGTTCTTTTAAGTTAAGTACCTAGTCCTGCAGGGCTCTGACCAGGTCTTCTAAAGTTTGTATGAATTGAGATTCACTGTTTGTTGTTGCTCTCTAGCTTCTGCAGTAGCCAAGCTGGCGCCCAGTACAGCACAGATAATTGATTAACCCTTTGGAGTTTTGCTCTTGCTCTGTCTGTTACACTTGCAAATTATGCCAATTTTTCTTGGCCCATTCTACCCCTAGCAAAGAGGGGTGAGCCTCACTTTTCTGTGAAAGACCATACAACACATTTCTGCCCTGGGGTCAGCTTCGCTGCTATTCATTTCTCAGACAGTTGTCTCAGGAAAGCAGCACATTTTGTTTCAACAAAACCTACCTCTTAAGTCCCTGAGAGGTACCCAGGTAATAAAAGGTAAACAAAATACAGCAATAGGTTGGGGCAGTGGTCTGAGGGAGGCAGCAGGTTTTTTGTTTAGCAAAATCTACGCTTACCTCCTGGAAAGGTATGCACATAATACAAAGCAAATGAAATGCAGGACAATAGTTTCAGGAAGGCAGCATGCTTTGCTTCAACAAAGCCCACACCTTAAGTCCCTGAGAGGTACGCATGTAATACACAGCAAGTGAAATGCAGCAGCAGGTTAGGGTAGGTGTCTCAGGGAGGCAGCACATCTTTTTCAACAAAATCTACCCCGTACATCCCTGAGAGGTATGCATGTAATACCTTACACTTTATGTAACATTAAGGTACTTTTCACTGGAAGGGATCCTGTCCGTGAGGCTAATTTAATGTCAGGGTCTGATCGGAGAAACCCCCTGAGTCGAACCCCATTTCAGTTTGTGATCCTAAGAGTGAAATTTAGACTCAAACTAGGTCAAGTACCGTAATCGATTAATAAGTTTATTACCAAAAAAGGGAAATTATTGTAATAAAAGGGGTAGCAATAGCACAGATTGGAAAAAAAGTAGAAAATGAAGCAAGGATTTGGGGTGCAGAGAGAGAGAGATAGTCACCACTGTGGATCCAAGTGATGTCCTGGGCATCTGTTGTCATGTTAGCGGTGGGAGTCCTTTGGAGTTTGTAGTCTGTATCAGAGCAGTTTCCCCAAGAGTCCATAGTAGCTGCTGGAGCTGTGTGTCCTCATGGAGGCATTCTTCTGGAGTTGTCCCCTTGAAGGTACCCTGTGGAGTGTGTCTTGTGGAGTTGACCTCATGGTGATGTCTCAATTAGGATGTCCCTCAGGGTCCATAGTAGTCATTGGTGAAGAGTGTCCTCATGCAGGTGTCCTTCCTGAGTCACCCTCGTGGCACTAGCTCCCTGGCGATGTGCCTCTTGGTGATTACCTTGTCCCTGTTTTATAATGATCTGGGGGGAGTACCTCTGTTTTTCATGTCACGTATTACAAGTTCCTGGTGGACCAGTTTCCCTGGTCTTGCAGCCGGGTCTTCAACTGCATGTGTCTGCACACACACATCTGCAGCAGTTCTTGGGATAACTGATTCGGAGAAAACTCCAGGAACAAACTCGCCAACAAAGTTTCAAGTTGACAAGCAGGTTATTCTTTATTGTGACGCCGGGAGACACGGCGGATGGCTCTTCCTAACCTGCGTCCCTGTGTTGCCACACAGGCCATCCTTATGTAGTCATTTGTGCATAGATACATACAAAAATGTGGTGGTGGTCTTTGAGGGTCGTTTACTTCTTCCAACAATCTTCTATCACCGCTGGCAGTCTTTGAAGCACCAGCTTAATTAACATTACAGACATAGCAATCATTCTGGCCTTCTACTTATCAGTTAGTTTAACTGCTAGTCAGGGATACTCCCTAGTAGATGTTTACATCAACTTAATGGATTCATTAACATAGCAATCATCCTGTCCCTCCACCCATCAGCCATTTTAACTGTGCCCATCCTGGACATCTGCTTGTCCTAGACATTCCCCATCCCCAGGTCCTGTTTTTCTATTGTCTTTCCCACATTTTTTATACTAAGGTCCTAAGGACCCAAACCTATGTCAGCTACCTTCAAGTACCAGTCATTTTCCATTACAAAGGCACAAAACCCAGCCTTACCCAGAACTGATTACATTTGGTGCTTCTTTGTCTCATAATGGACAGCAATTTCTCCTACCAATCCTTGAGGTGATGAAGAGAAGAGTCTTAGCTCTTTCCCACTCATCCATCAGGATGGCGGAAGAGTCTTATCTCAACTCCTCCTACCCACCTCTGAAACAAAAGAGAGGGGGAATTCCATCTCAGCTTCTTAAACCAATCTTTGAGACAGTGGACAGTAGAGTCTGATTTCAGATCGGTCTCTCACAACGTGCTGTGGTGTGGAATACCCCTTTGGCTAGTTTGGGTCAGGTGTCCTGTCTGTGCTTCCACCTGGCTTCTTGTGTCCCTCATCACTGGCAGAGCATGAGAGACTGAGAAGTCCTTGATCAGGGTATAAGTGCTGCTTAGTAACAACTAAAACATCAGTGTGTTATCAGCATTGTTCTCAGACTAAAGCTGTAACAGGGTTGTGGTTTAAGCCTAGCTGGTTAAGTCACAACCACACAGGCGCTTGCTCACTCCCCCCACTACCTTCTCTCCCTGCTCCCAGAGAGAGGGGAAGGAGAATTGAATGTATCTCCCACGGGTTGAGACAAGAACAGCCCAGTAACTAAGGTATAACACAAACACTGCTGCTACCACCAATAATAATAATAAGCAAAATAACAAGGGAAAAAATACAACCACTCAGCACCCGCCTACCGATACTCAGCCTGACCTGAGCAGTGAGCTTACCCTTCTGGGTAACTGCCCCCAGTTTATATAGTGAGCATGATGTGCTGTGGTATGGAGTACCTTTTTGGCTAGTTTGGGTCAGGTGTCCTGTCTCTGCTTCTTCGCGGCTTCCCCTTTTCCCTGGCAGAGCATGAGACTCAGAAAGTCCTTGGCCAGAGTAAACATTACTGAGCAACAACTAAAACCATCGGTGTTATCAGCGCTGTTCCCAGGCTGAAAGTCAAAGCCACAGCACTGCACCAGTTCCTAAGAAGGAGAAAAATGGCTGCTACTGCTGAACCCAGGAAAACAGTACTGCACCAGCTATTAAGGAGAAAATTAACTGTTAAAGGTGTACCCAGGATGGTGTCCACCTCTTCCTCCATGCCAGTTACATCATGCTCAGGTCCTGCAGTTTTTTCAACATGCCATTACTTCTTGTCCTTTGGAGAGACATATACATGCACACACAGAGAAAGATATCATTCCTTAGACCATGGACCACCCTGGTAAAGTCTGCCGAGTTCGTTCAGTCCAGGATGTTGGGCTTTATCTGTTGTAACAGTCTTTCAGGGCAGGAGAGACTGTAGTTTTGGATTCTTGCCTGCTGGTGACACGACTGAATGTATCTGGTCTCATCAAAGTTTATTCTTCTCTGGGGTGATGCCTCAAGAGAAGTCAGGTTCAGTCGCTGGTGACCTGAGGACAGTACTGGGAGGCTCCCACTGTTGTTGCTGGCTTTTCCCATGATTTTATTCTGTGCTGATGATCATGACAGCACATGTTTTCTTTTCAAAGCCCAGGGTGGCAGAGGTGGGCATTTATCTGCTATAGAAGTGTTACATAGCAGGCAACAGCATATAATTGAGTTCATTGGCTATTTTCACCCAAAATTAAATCCCTTTGATGTACATGCTGGACTTCCCTATCTTCCTGCATTACCCACCAAATATATCCAGGTCCCTCAGCAAAAACAGTCCTGAGGGTGGGTTTGCCTTTACCTGAAGCAGGAATAACCCAGACTGTCTTGCCCATCAAATTCCTTATGTGCACTACAGGAACTTTATCTGCTTCTACAGTATGTAGAAGTTCTGACTGGGCTGGACCAGCCCTGTTGGCAGAGCCTATGGTGTTGACCAACCGGGTGGCTTTTGGTAAATGTGTATCCCAGTGTTTGAAAGCCCCACCACCCATTGCTCTCAGTGTAGTTTTTAGCAGCCCATTGTACCAGAGGCTAGTGCATGATAGCAGATGTGATATACCCACTCAGTGCCATGCTCTTTGGCCCAAGTGTCTATAAGGCTGATCCAGAAATGTGTCCCATTGCCTGACTCGGTTCTTTATGGGGTGCTGTGTTGCTACAACATCTGTTTCTCAAGGCCCAGGATAGTGTTAGGGGCAGTGGCATAGGGCACAGCCTATGTTTTCAGCCATCCGGTGTGTGCTTCCACCATGGTAAGCACATGGCGCTTGCCTTGTTGGGTTGGTGGAAGTGTGATATAATCAATCTGCCAAGCCTCCTCATATTTGTACTTCAGCCGTCGTCCTCCATACCAAAGAGGCTGTAGCTGCTTGGCTTGCTTAATTGCAGCTCGTGTTTCACAGTCATGAGTAACTTGGGCAGTAGTGTACTTTGGATAGTTTGGGTTAGGTGTCCTGTCACTGTTTCCTCCCAGCTTCTTGTGCCCGTTCTCACTGGCAAAGCATAAGACTGAAAAGTCCTTGATTAGGGTAAGCGCTACTGAGGAACGACTAAAACATTGGTGTGTTGTTAGCACTGTGCTCAGACTAAAGCCAAAATGCAGAACTGCACTAGCTACTAGTAAGAAAAAAATAAATTACTGTTACAGCTGAAACCAGGATAGAATGTAATAAATTTTTTCCTTGATTGTTCCATTTAGTTACAGAAGTCAGAAGATCATGGAGAAAAGCTCTTCAGTCTGAGGACTCATCAGACATAAAGCTGGACCTACCTGAGGTAACAAGAGAAGAAGTTCCAGTAGATGCTTACACCTGTAAGAAAATGGCAGACTCTAGATTTGAAAGTTTTGACCCTGCATCTTCTGTACCTGACTTTGATCCTGCCTTGTCAGAAAACAAGTCCCAATTAAGTTCTACAGAATTTAGACCTCAGAAGCAGATGAGGACAAGTCATATTGAATCTCCAGTTTCAGAGGCGTCTGGAGTACAAGAAAGTGAGAGAACTGAAGCACAGGGGTTAAAATACATTGTTTTGAACAATAGTTCTGTAGATGATCTAGAAGAACATACTTCTCAACATGTAAAGAGCATCATGAATACAAGAGACATATGTTCAGAAAACACCTGTGGAAAGAATGTTCTACCGTCAGACCATTTTCAGGGTTCCTTGATGGGTAGGATGCTGCACTGGAACATATCTTCATTGTTAAATTCTGTCAGTGGTGAAACTGCCTGCTTGGGGATATTGGGTGAGACCTTGGAAGGATGTCTTGAAGGAGAAGAACTCAGTATCACAGATACCAGCCAATCTGCAATCTTTGAATCTGATTTTGTTGCAGAGGACAACCCATATGTAACAGGTGGTTCAGAAAATGAGAAAGATATTGAAGGATCAATGCTAGATACGCAGTCCCTATTCAGCCTACATAAAGCACTGGAAAAGAGGCCATCTGCAAGTGAAAAGGAGCTGCATCAAATACTTAGTGGAGGTGAATCTGTAAGGTCAGTATCATCCCCAAGTCTTGCACCAGAAAACAGAGAAAGAGATGAATTTTCCAGTCGTCAAGAACACTTCTTCTTGGATGAAGAATTTACCAAGACGCCATCACAAGCATCCTTTAATGAAATAAAAAGTTCTCTGTCATCTTTGCTGGTATCCTTTCAACATCTGGAGGAAATGGCATCAATGGTACATGAACTCCCATTAGACTTAAAACAAAAATTGAAAGGTAAATATCCACGTGCTTTAGCAATAAGATTTTGTCCTTTTACTGGGTATACTACCATAAATAACCTGCTCTGAATAGCTAAACCTTGCTGTGCAAGTATAGGGAGACAGATTATTTGTATGCTTATTCCTTTTGGAAAGTGAGACATAAAAGCAAAGGAAGCTTGCTTCCTTTACCTATATCACCATCTTGCAAGCAGGAGGAAGGGTGCTTGTCTGACTTTCTGGGGTAATCTGCGGCTGTTTAAAAAAAAAAAAAAAAAAAGCCTTAATGTGCATTAACGATGGAGCAATCTGAAGTTCAGTTTTGAGAATCTGCAGAATTAGTTTGAAGTACTGCCTTTACTCTGAACAAATGTGGTTATTTAGAAATGTGTTATGGGTCATTGGATTTTTTGTGCATTCAGTCAGGAGTTCATTGTAATGGCTGTTAATATACTTTTCATTATGAAATATACTCTATTCCAGAGGGTCTCCCTGCTCCCTCACCCCATTTCCAATGGAAATGTGAATTTTAACCAGTTTAAAGTTATGCAGTAGTCAGTGTTTAGTTACACTTCAGGTCAGTTTCTGAAATGCAGTAACAAATATGAGGTAGTAATGGTTCTACAAGAGGCTTTGACCAAAACAGCTGGTATTTAGTGGAGTACTAGGAATTTAACATAATAAGCTAGTCTGAAGGACTAGTGAGATTTGTACTTCGTGCAAGGTGTTGCTTCAGTTTAGATTGTGGCTGTACGGGTAGCAGATGATTTACTTTACTTTGAACAGTTACCTAAATTAGAAGTAACGATTCATATATGCTTTTTTAATAGGTGCCAAACATGTGAAGCAGCATTTCTGTCAATTAATGAGTATTACTGAGTTCTGAGTGATACCTAATACAATTTTTCTTCCAGATAAAGAGCATCTGGATGAGAAGCCAGCCATGAAGGAACCATCGTCAATATAGAATTATGGTTAAGGAGAAACATAATTGTGCTTTATTTGAGTTATGGATCACTTGAGAGTGTAACATCTTCTCTAAGCACTGCCAGAATGGAGGAGTTGCACTTGTTTTTTTTTTGCAGAATCTGCATTCCGGCCTCCATTTTTTAAGCATGTTGCCAGCTCTGGTTCCTTTAATATGTCATCCATGGCAGCATTCTAAGTAAAGCCCATATTCTAAATGGAGAACTGTTCCTAATTTTTTAAAATACCAGATGAGTAGGTGGCATAATCCTAGAAAATGGGAAGACAAATTTTATTGTCTGTATCTTTTCGTATTTCTATCCCCCTCCCAAAACCTACCTCTCCTCCCCTTCCTCCGTCCCCTAAAACTAGCCTGAGTTTATTGGCTCCATGACAGTGAAATTCGCTTAGTCAGTGCGGTGTGAATAGAGGGATCAATACAGAGGCACAGATGTGCTCCTGCTCCCCCAGGGGTGTGCTGGGCAAGGAAGTTGTTTGATGCACCAGTGTTGGTGGAGAGAACCGAACAACCCTGGGCAGATGGTAGAGAGAGCACATGCTCCATCATATTTAGTTACATGTAAGGTCAGTTTTTGAAAAAAAAAAAAAAAAAAAAAAAAAAAGAGCTAGTAACGGTTTTATAGAAGATTTTCATTTAAACAGTTGGTATTTAATGGAGTACTAGGAATTTAACACAGCACGCTAGTCTGAAGTCTGTTAGGAGCATGTACTGGGGACAGGCACAGGACTGGTTTCTTTGGAAGACCAAAAAGGGATAATTTGGAGAAGCAGGAGATAGTTTAGAAGAAGAACTGAAAAGAGAAAGTGAATGCATTCATTGGAGCAAAGAATTGAAATCTACTGGCAGAAGCAAATACACCTTGTATTGCTCAAATTCAGGAGCTGAGTGTGATCCCAGATGCAGAGGCCTGGGATGGAGATGTCTGGGCTCATTCTGAGGAGGGTAGTTCTGAAGAGGTGGGGGAGTTGGAGGAAAGCTCTTATTAAAACGAAAAGGCAAAGGGAGGGGTCTGCAAGGTGGTAATCCAGAACCATGGTCAGCACAGTTTCCTGCACCTGGCATAAGCGGTGCAAACAGCAACAGATTGTGAAGTCTCTCTGGTGAGAGGGGAAATCGGGTACTGTTAGGTGATGAGGAAGCAAGCAAGTGTTGGGGTCCAGAGTGGCTCCTTGTGCCGAGACACAGACCGCAGGGAGAGCCGGGAGGCGGCCGCTCCCAAAGGAAAAGGAGGTGTGGGACGGAGTGCGGGGGCTGCTGCAGCCAAGGAGTGGAGAGTGGCCTGCAAGGAGTCCGGTGGCCGCTTCCCGCCGGTACAACCACGCCGCCTCAGACCACGCCTCGCAGCATTCCCAGACCCGAGGACGGCAGACGGCGGCAGTGCCTGGGGGGGGGGGGGGGGGGGGGGGGGG
>JANRGW010046114.1:0-12899 GCA_024733675.1 Psilopsiagon aymara | reverse complement strand
CATGATGTGCTGTGGTATGGAATACTTCTTTGGTCAGTTTGGGTCAGGTGTCCTGTCTCTGCTTCCTCCCAGCTTCCTCTCCTCCTTGACAGAGCATGAGACTCAGAACGTCCTTGGTCAGATTAAATGTTGCTGAGCAGCCACTAAAAACATTGGTGTTTTCAGCGCTGTTTGCAGACTGAAAGTCAAAACCACAGCACTGTCCCAGCTACTAAGAAGGGGAAAAATGACTGCTACTGCTGCTGAACCCAGAACACACGCTAATATCTTTTAGGCAGGACCAGTATTAATAGCAGAAGCAGTTTCAGACATATGTGTGTCTTGCTTTTGAAACTGCCAGTGTGATCATGTGCTGTGCATCTAGTGGTTAAAAGTTACACATTAAGTGCTGGACAGTCACAGCAAAGTAGGAAAGATCCAAAATGCTATGTAATGCAATGCAGTGCAGTTTTATGTAAGGCATATTTATCAAACAATAAAGCAAGAGCCACTCTGAGCTACTTCTGTGTCCTGGAGAATGTGAATGACTCTTCAGAACAAATATCAAGGTATTTCAAATGTAGGCAGTATGACTAAGAGGCTAGTGTGCTGCATGTTTTATAAAAAAGCTTTTCATATTGATGCAAGCCTATGTAAGCATTGGCATACTGTCATAGTCCCAGAGCCTGCAGAAAAATCTGAGGTAGAACATGACAATTATTTAACTAAATCTATCAATGATTGAGGATATTTGTTAATAATGTACCATTAGTGATGACAGACACATGACTTGATCATGCCGAAGCAGCACATGATGAGAACAATAAACATAATGGCAAAAGGCTTTCACAATCAGGCATCAAATGGCGAAGGAGGATTTCACTTGCTACCAATATTAATAATGCCAATAACAATACTCTCAGATGTGAGAAGGCTTGGAAGGTTTTGGAAGATTACTTCCCAGGGCTATTACTATGTGGTAACAGTATGTAACTCTAATTGTTTTTCTTTACCTTTCTCTTCCTTTCCTTTTTTTTTTTTTCTTTTTTTTTCACCCTCACCTCTCTCTTTTCTTATCTGACCAAAACTAGTTTCAAAATTTAAAATAATTCAATTAGTATTTTCACATCTGTAAAAAATATAAACCAATATATTGTGCACGGAAAAGTCAGAACATGAAGTTCAGCCAGTATTCTTTACATCGCAAATAACATTGTAAGTATATCTATATATTTATTAAAATTAAGAAGAAAAAGAAAGGAGAGAGAGGAATAAAAATGATCCAATTAAATTGATATTTTGGCTTTAAATCTGTCCATGTATTGGACCAAAGCAGTGTTAGCAGTTACATTACCTGTAGGCTGGCTAATGATTTATTTATAGTATTGATCACATAATATACTGAAATCAGATAGATTAAACAGATAGAAATTAGTGTTCTTTTATATGGCAGAATATAATTTATTAGAATTTGCGTTGACATGAGAATGCTATATTCAGCCAAGAGCCTTGAATTTATCACAAAGTTATTCCTTCTGATGTTTAAACTCATTTCCAATGTAATTTAATTAAAGCATCTTCTTTCCCTCTCATTTTTAAGTCCTGAACACTACTTAAATTAGAATTATTTAAATGGTAAGACTGCAATTTAAGATAGCTAATTGGAAGGCAGAATTGTACAGATAAATAACTAACAAGTGATCTCTTCAGAATTCTCATCAGATTCTTAAGCTCTAGCTGTATTATGAACATTTTACAGGAAAGAAGCAGTACCTTTTCTTTCTGACAGCAAAGTTTAGACTGACCATGAAAACAGCAGTCAGGATACACACCAAGAACATCTTTGTTTAGAATGTGCTTAAAAAACTCAAGAAGATAAATGTAACCACCCACTATCTCAATGACAGCAATACATTAAGGAAGGTGATTTGTATTTCGATGACTAATCCTTCAGGAAATATCAAATTTCTAGTCTTCTTAAAACAACAAGGACACATACTTAGGACTGGATTTGTAAAAAGAAAATAGAATTAACAGCATTCTCTTGCTATTATTTTTTGTTTTGTGTGGGGTTTTGTTTTGTTTTGTTTGTGGTTTTTTTTGTTATTGGCATGGTTTGTTTCACTGAAGAGATTCTTCAATTTTAATCTACGTGAAGAAGAGTACTGATGAGTTGGAGAGTGATTGCATAAAATGAGACAATTAGGAGAATTAGTTGGAAATAAGTGATAGCCTTTTAAAAATAAAATATTTTTAGTAAAATATTTTTAGTATGCAACTTGCCTAATTCCTCAAATATTTAACAAATATATCAAGAATAATTTATTGACTTAACTACAGATTTATTTTTTCCTGCCAGAAAGAGAAAATACTTTCTGCAATATTATTAAGAAAAAAACATGTTTCAGCAGCAGATTACCTTCATCCTCCTGATATTTAGATCAGTTCTGACCAGCATTTGATTGAGGTCTGAACTAGTATTTGATTCAGTTCTGGCTAGTATTCTTTTATAATAATGAGTATAATGGACAGATTTTCTTTTATTTCATTGTATTCCAAAATTAAAGACTGTTCTCCAAAAATATAGTTGAAGCTGAATAATCAGTATGTTTGGTACCAACTCTGTATAAGCCTTAAAAGTCTGCGTATTATGACATATTCTTTGAAAACAGCTGTAATGACAGATCACTTCTACTATGATTTTTAATTCCCTACTTTTGACTTTAACTAGCTTTAAAAAGAAAATAGTACCAAAAATTTGAATTGTAATTCTTGTAGCACATTCATGAAATGCATTACAGCACAAATGCAAATAAAATTACTGTGATTACTACAGTATAATCATAGAATCATAGAATGTTTAGGGCTGGAAAAGAACTTGAGATCATCTAGTTCCAACCCCCCTCCAAGTTCACTTACTCCAATCCTCATGAAATGTTTAGATTAAAGGTTAAAAAAAAGTTCTCAAGCTTTCAGCTAACACAACAAATTAATTAGTAAGTCAAGTCATAGAGGGGAAAAGTACTGGATTTGTCTTTGATTTTCTCACTAGCAACACATGTAGAATACGAACTTCTGCGGCAGAAGCTTAATATTTATTAAAGACTCCTCAGGATACACCAGAAGGAGCTGTGCTTGAATCATTTAAGATATTAGGATATATGAAATTACTATTCCATGTGAATTGAAACTGTTGTTTGCAAATGGTAGGTAGGAAATTTAATAAGTAATATGTGAGAAGTTGTAGCAAACAGAAGAAAGAAATAACTGAGGAAAAAGGGGAACATTTACTTTACATTGAAGGTTTGAAAAATTTTTGGTCACATAGTAGTGAACAGTCAACCCATAAACTAAAAATGTGATGTTCATCAATATTCATCTTATGATCCTGAGACTGTCTATTTCTGTTGTATTTCCCATGAAGCCATATCACATTTTGATTATTTTACCTATAGCTAATTGTAATGATTTCATAAAGCAGCAGTCTGCACCCTATGCTGTAGTTGCCTCATTTCCAAAATTTGCATGAGGTTTACATCCTGGCAACTATGGAGGTTTTGAGCTGAAAAGTTATTCAGAGTTGTATAGTTAATCTCCCACAAAAATAATTAAGATTTAACCACTACAAGCTAAGTGTCAGATTCTCACTTTATTCCATCTTCTACATTTTTTTGCTTTATGTCAATCACAATGCAGAGAAAACCATTAACTTGAGTTGAGCTTAGCCCACAGGCAGTCCCAGAGAGGTTTTTACAGAGGTTTTCCAACCTGTGTAAAAAGATGAATTCCTTTTATGTCATTGAAATCTTGACTTTTGAATTAAAGGAAGTCAAGAGACAGGAAACAGAGACCTGGTCATGTCACTTTCATCAGACAAAGAAAGACTGTTTTAAAAGTGTATAGGATTTAGAATGAAACTGTGGGTGCTCAAAAAACAGAAAGCTGCCTCGGGGTATCTTGTAATGTATTGCTGAGAAAGACAGCTTCTCCCCAGTCCCTGTGGTGAGTCTTCAAAACCTGCTTTTCTGGCTTGGAGTGCAGAAGAGGGCAAGGAAGTGAAGAGGAGCTGGTATGTCAGTAAGGAACTAATTTTCTAATGTGAGTCTGTTCTTCCATCATCAGTGACATTTTGAATAGCCTCACATGCATGCCCACACCAACAGTTCTATGGTCTCTCCCTTTTGAATGGTTATTGTTTTCTTCATCAGGAAGAGTTTGATTCTATGAACCTAGTCATGGCACTGTGATTCATCAGAACATTAGCAAAGTCAGAGTCTGTGAATCTGACTTCCTTTTTCATTTCAGTCACTTTGTGCATAACTCCTCTGACAACTGCTGCCCAGTGTAGCTCTCTATCACTTCTTGTAACAGTCAGTAGTTTTCAAAAATTGCATTTACTTCCCAAGGCAGCTGGGCTGAAAAGCTGTCCGTTTGCAGCCTTGCAGTGAGGTCTGGCAAGGAGATAGTAGCAATCAGCCTTTTGTCCAGTTCTCTATGCTCTGCCTGGGAAGCAAAGATCAGGATGGAATGAATTGGCCTGCAGTATATCCCACACATGTGGGTTCATCAGAAAAAGAGACTGACCTGTTTGGAGAACAAGGGTTATTGAAAGATTGGGTAGAATCCTGCTGTGCATAGAATCTTCCTCAGCACTCAGTTTCTGCTACTAAGGGTGGATGATCTCTTGGTCAGGATGAGCAATTAAGATTTGTATTCCTGAAATGTATTTTGTACAGTGAGGTACAACAGACAAGCTTGCTAATTGGGAATCCCTGTCCATGTTTTCTTGTTGAGAGGGTTGAAATCTGTGGCATACCAACTGCTCATAGTGCAGGAAAATGTGAAAAAAAAAAAAAAAACAAAAAAAAAAAACAAGAAAAAGAATGTCTTATATCCAAACTAGAACAAGTGTGAACTCCTACCTGACAAAGTTCTGCCCCAGCATAGACATTGGTTAGTACTGATGAACAATATTCTGTCAGGATATAGTACAGGTATGAGTGCTAAAGTTCATGCTGATAAATGCTTAGCTAGTAGCCAGCCCTATGTCTGGCTTTATTCTACAAGATAGTAGAAAGTGCTTTTGATCTTTAAAAAGGAAAGGTCATCTTCTCTTTTTACCTTCCTTAAAATACTAATCCTTTGAGATTACTTTAATTAACAAAGAATCAGAATAAACCCAGGTCTTAAAATCATTGCTATCTTGTAAAAAATGCTCTTGGTAATGAATCTGTTGAAGAAGGCTTTTAGGTGGAGCATTTGCAGTCTATCCTTTTCTCATAGTGCTTTCAATAAGGGAAGCGGGAAGAATGAGGAGCTGTCTGTGACTTCCCATTCTTCAGTCTCTCCCTCTCTATCACATTTTACTTGTAATGCACTGAATGCAGCTTCATGCTTTTTTCTTACATCACCAACACAGTCAAGTCTTATTGAATGCCATTAGTGAGACACTACCCTACTGAAACTTACAGACAACCAGACCAAAAATTCCCCTCTGACCAGCACTGTCATTCTAGACTCAGTAATAGTACAGATAGGCACTGTATTTTACAACTTCTAGTGGCTTTGGTCTGGCACAGGGAATGGTGAGCTGTTTTAACTGTGAGATTAGTACTGTCTCTCCTTAGAAAGTTCATTACTTTCTTAGACTTGCCTTTTATCATGGTTGTTGGAAGTAGGTGGAGTATTTGTGCGTACAGCAAAAGTGTAACAGAAGTTGCTGAGCTTAGCACTGAGCAGGAGGGAAAATGCAGATTGCAAAGAATACTGTGGAAAGAATACTGTGAAAATGTCATGCAATCTGATGCAGCTAGGTGTCCAGGTAAGTCTAAAAGGAGAATCCACCATTTGAGATTAAGACCTTGATGTCTGAAGTGTAACACGAAGCCGTATAATGTGGGAGAGGCACTGAAGGTAAACTCACCAAATATCTGATTTCTAGCTACTTTACTTTGGTGAAATGAGTCTAGATTAAAACAATCCAACTTGCAGGCATCACCAATTGTTTGAGTGCTTCATATTGAAGTCCGCTATTTCACATATTGCATTCGAAGACACTCATAGCCCAAGCTCCAGGACTCTCAAAAGTGTCTGAGATATGTACACTCCAATTTTAAAACATACTGTGGTACTGAAGTGTCAATCTACTTGTTTAAGATCATGCTATTCACCTTGTATAATCAAAATAAAAATATTAAATAATGATTAAAAAATGAATGTGAGATACATTTTGTACCTATGTTATAGCATCATGACAGACTATGAATAAATATGGATATAAAATGATAGGTATTATAATTGCCTTTATGTGTTCTAGGGCAATTGATAAGGTTTGCAATTACAGAGTATTAATTTTCATTTTAGCAGTACACATTATGGAGGTGTGGTTTTATTTAAGAAAGTGATCCTGCCCCTCTACTCTTGTGAGACCCCGCTTGGAAAACTGTGTGAAGTTCTGGTGTCCTCAACATAAGAAGGACAGGGAGCTGTTGGAACAAGTCCAGAGGAAGGCTGGACTTGTTCCATCCAAGGGTGATCAGGGGGCTGGAGCACCTCCCACATGAAGATAGGCTGAGGAAGTTGGAGCTATTCAGCCTAGAAAAGAGAAGGCAGCGTGGAGACCTCATAGCAGTTTTCCAGTATCTGAAGGGGGTCTAAAAGGATGTTGGGGAAGGGCTCTGTCCTGGGTACAGCAGTAGCAGTCATTTTTCCCCTTCTTAGTAGCTGGGACAGTGCTTTCAGCACAGGAACAGTGCTGATATCACCGATGTTTTCAGTTGCTGCTCAGTAACGTTTACTTTGACCAAGGATTTTCTGAGTCTCATGTTCTGCCAAGGAGGAGGGGAAGCCGGAAGGAAGCAGAGACAGGACACCTGACCCAAACTGACCAAAGAAGTATTCCATACCACAACACGTCATGCCCACTATATAAACTTGGGGCAGTCACCCAGAAGGGTTGGATCACTGCTTGGTCAGGCTGGGTATCAGTCAGCCGGTGGTGGGCGGTTGTATTCTCTTCTCTTGTTATTTCTTTTGTCATTATTATTATTGGTGGTAGTGGCAGTGGTTTGTGTTTTACCTTAGTTACTGGAATGCTCTTATTTTAACCCGTGGGAGTTACATTCTTTTGATTCTCCTCCCCGTCCCTCCAGGAGTGGGGGGAGGAAGTGAGAGGGGAGCTAATGACTGATTTACAGCTCGGCTGAAACCATGACAGGCTCTTCACCAGGGACTCCAGTAATAGTTCAAGGGATACTGGTTTCAACGTGAAACAGGAGAGATTTAGGTTGGATGTAAGGAAGAAGTTCTTTTCTGAGGGTGGTAAGGCACTGGAACAGGCTGCTCAAAGAAATGGTGAATGCTCCACCCCTAGAGCATCAAGGCCAGATTGGACAGAGTCTAGAATAACCTAGTCTAGTGTGAGACACCCCTGCCCATGACAGGGGGGTTGAAACTATATGATCTTAAGGTCATTTCCAACCCAAACCATTCTATGATTCTATGTTTCTATGATACCATTTTGAATACGAGTGAGGGCAGTTTAGAGAATTTCAAGGATGCTAAAAAAAAAGCTTTTTGATGTGTCATGCTGAAGTCAGGCTCCAAATAAGTGTTTATAGAATAAAAATAAGTCTGATTTTATTATAAAATAAAAATTATGGTGAAAATGTTTTTACCAAAATTCATAAGAAAGCCCATAATATTATTTTAAATTGTCTGCCTCTATGAATAAACATCTTTCTTTTGTTGCATGGCTAATACTTATCTTTTGATTTCCGTATAGATCTTTCTCTTGCTTGTGTGAGATATTTTATTCAAGAGCATAAACTACTTACTTTTAAAATCCTATAAACCCAGACAGATAAAGATCTCTCCTTCAATTTTTCAATTATATTTAATTTGATTGCACTAGCACATTTAACCCCTTAACATTGCAAAATACATGGAACTGAAGTACCTCTATTTTCAAATGAATATGTGAGTAGATGTTGAATTGGGCATAGTTGTTTTATCCCTCAGAAGAAAATAGTATTGCAGTTTAATAGTGACTGCACTGAAATAGATTATTACTAAAATAAAGAACAATTCTTAATCTCAGGTATAGACAGTAATGATATGTTTTGTGGTGCAAATGCACATAAAAAATAAAAACAAATTAAAAATACCAAAACATCAGCTTATATCTCTTTATAACTTTGGAAAAGAAAAGGTAATCAGCATTGTTCATTGCATAAGTAAGGGACTCTTGTCAAATAAACAAAATATTTAAAACAGTATTATCTTTTTACTAAAGAATCATTTCAAGTTTGGGGGATGTGAAAATGAGGTAGAAGTGTACTGTTATTGAATTCCAATTGCACTTAAGATGTCAAAAATTCTTGGTCTGCCTCATGCTAAATTCTTCATTAACCAATAATAAAAGTCCAGAGTTAATCCAGAGCAAAATGGGTATCACAGAGAAACACAAAAGGAGAAATCAGTGTATGGAGAGATGAAATGAAATTTCTCCTTAGCATCTGTAAGCAGCAGAGCTAGAGGTGAAATTTCCTTAGGAAGGACATACAGGGGAGACAAGGAGGGAGTGTCACTCTGTATGTCAGTAGCCAGCTGGAATGCTTGTAGTTACCCCTGGGAATGGATGAGGAGCTGACTGAGAGCTTAGGGATGTTCTGGGTTCAGAAGCAGCAGTCATTTTTCTCCTTCTTAGTAGCTGGTGAAGTGCTATGATTTTGACTTTCAGCCTGGGAACAGCACTGATAACACTGATGGTTTTAGGTGTTGCTAAGTAATGTTTACTCTGACCAAGGACTTCCTGAGTCTCATGCTCTGCCAGGAAGGAGGGGAAGCCAGAAGGAAGCAGAGACAAGAAACCTGACCCAAACTAGCCAAAGAGGTATTCCATAACACAGCATGTCATGCCCACTATATAAACTGGAGGCAGTTACCAGGAAGGGTTAGTTCACTGCTCAGGTCGGGCTGGGAATTGGTTGGGAGGTGGTGAGCAGTTTTATCCTATTCCCTTGTTATTGCCCTTACCATTATTATTATTGGTGGTAGCAGCAGTGGTTTGTGTTATACCTTAGTTACTGGACTGTTCTTATCTCAACCCGTGGGAGTTACATTCTTTCAATTCTCCTCCCTTTTCCTCTAGGATTGGGGGGAGGAAGAAAGGGGAGGGGGGGGCGTGAGCGAGCGGCTGTGTGGTACTGAGTTACCAGCTGAGATTAAACCACAACAATGGGTCAGGATTGAATGGAGGAAAGGAACAGGGGACATTATAGTGGGGTCTGCTACAAGCCACCCAACCAGGAAGACTGAGAGGAGGAGGCTCTTCATAAACAGATGGGAGCAGCCTCACATTCACAACTGCGGTCCCCATAGAGGCCTTCAGCTACGCTGGAGGTTCCTGAAATGCATTGATGATAACTTTCTTCTCCATGTAATAGAAGCCAGCAGGTAGCTGTGCTATGCTAAACCTTGTTCTTACCTACAAAGATTAGCTGGTGAGGAATGTGAAGCCCAAGGACAGCCTTGGCTGCAGTGACCGTGAAAATGGTGGAGCACAGGATTCTTAGGGCAACAAAGAGGATATACCTTGGAATTCAGGAGAGCAGATTTTGGCCTCATCAGGGATCTGTTTGGTAGTGTAATATGTGAAAAAGCCCTGGGTGAAAGAGGGCACAGAAAACCTGGCTAGTATTCATAAATCACCTTCTCCAAGCTCAGGAACAATGCAACCCCAAAAAGAGGAAGTCAGACAAAACCACAAGGAGTCCTACTGATGTGACTGATTGATTAATTTTGTGTGATATATTAATGAATGTCAAGAAACTTCTCAAACCTAATTAATACAGAAAATCCGTAAAATATAATAATCAGTAGTTTTCAAAGAGAAAAAAAAAGGCACAATAAAATTCTTTTATAGCAATAATTACAATAATTACAAATGCAGAACTGAATGCTGGAAGCTTCCTATATGCTTTCCTACATAGTTACTTCAAACTAAAAAGATAAAAATGCTTGGTTATGCCACATATGCTACAGAAATTATTCTATCCTGACAGGCTGAGTCTACCTTAGCTAAGTGTCTAATTAGGATCCTGAAACTGTATTTCACAGTATAAATACTAGGGTTTAGGTATTTCAGAAAGAGATGCAAAACTCTCCCCCTTTGGGGTTTTGTGCTGGGGATCTCAGAGGTAGATTTGTTAGTGATTGTACCCCAGAGACCATGCATTTACTCCTTTTATTCTGTGACAATGACAGTCAGCTATTCAGATTCTGCATTGCTCAAGCCAATATGCAGGAGAACAACAATGAAATTTATTCAGCTGTAGTAAGTAAAAAGTATGTGAAGAACAGAGTTAACACAATCTGAATGACACCTTACTCTATCTCAGATTATGAAAGCAAGTAATTGAAAACTTTTACTTGTTTCTACATATGGACTACATTCCTTATTTTCCTTACGGGTGGAGGGCAGTAAGAAAGGAGACATTCGGACCTTCTGCACATATTAGCACACTGCAAGACTTTGTGTACATAACTGGCTAAATAGTAACCTCCAGTATTATTCTAAATGTCACAAGCCTTGTAATCTGAATTAAGTGCCTTAAGGCTGAATTGTTCATCACTGCAATATAAAACAAGCCCTTAGGAGTTGCAAGCATGGAATTCTGTTGCTAAAAATGTAAAACAGAGGGCACATTAGAAGGGCTCATACATAATAAAGCATAAAGGACAACATAGTCAATTTAAACCACATTTCTGTATTAAATAGCTTATTATAATGAAGTTATTCCTATCATGACAGATAAAAATGATTGCAAAAAATGCAACTATATGTTCAATATTTGTTATTCATGTTTGACGCATGCATGCTGAAAGAATAAATGTACGTTTTACTCCTCTGTGACATACATGATGTAAATTTATAACTCTCAAATTGTTGTACAAATTAAAAGCAATCATATGTGTTAGTCTCTTGATTCTCAGCTGGACTTTTCAGGCTCTAGACATTGTCAGTTTTGATAATCCTCAGTAAGTCTTTCTGTTTAATTACAAACCTTCTTGTATGCACATGATTTAATAACTCATGCAAACTACCATGCTGTTTGTTGTGATAAAATTTTTATCTGTGCACACTGGGAACACATGAGGACTAGTATTAGTGCTCAGTTTATTCTTTCCCAATAGTTCATGACATTTACATCGGTCTCCTGCGGTCATTAATATGTCAATCTAACAGTTATTTTCAACCATCCTTTTGGATGATTGGCACACTCTCTGTGAAAATCCCTTCACATAAATTGAAGCCAGCAATATCCCAATGCTTCACTGGATGATATTGAATTTGTGATGAAGTCCAATTTATTGGTCAGCTGCTCACAGATACTCTTTGTTTATTTCTTACTAAATGACAGTCTTAGGATCCAACATTAAAACTGCTATAATTTGGGTATTGATGCTCAATAAACAGTCTTTATCATACTCATACAGGAGGAATATATTAAGTGCTAAGCAAAGGGATGAAGACACGTTGATTTATTCAATCTGGCTTCTATTTTTATTGGAAAGAGTTTCCATTCCAAATACTTTGAACAGAATCAGGCTGTCCTCCTTCGCACAGACAGAAGAATAAAATTATCTTTACATTTTTTTTGATTGAATCTATATTTTAAAATCTAACCATATACAAATGTATTTGTTTCTTAACATCCTCAGTCAAAGAAAGCCAATAAGTACTTATAATATGAATAACTGGAGGCTAGCAAAACCGATCAAATACATCAACAGTGCATGTGTATGAGGGTGTGTGTTCTAACTTCAGGACATCTTCTTATGCATTTGCATAAGAAGAAAACTCACAAAGGAATACAAATGTACAAAAAAAAAAAATGTTAATGATCAGATCTACACACTTAATAATGGTAAAATACGGGCAATATGTTAAATAATAGACCAATAACTTCTTTTTCTTTAATAAATTAAAGACACTAAATTAACTAATTTAATAGATGGCTAAGGTACATTTTTCTGAAACAAAGACTTTTTTAAAAATCTTTATTTCTTTACATATCAGTTAAGAGAAAAAATGATAAATTTGTGGAAAAAATAATGTAACATAATACAGTACCATAATAATGAGTGAAGATATGAGCTGCAACTTGCTAATAGCTCTGTCACATGAACAGCTAATTTTTAGATCCCACATATATAACATTCTGGAAATTACAAAAATTCTGTTAAAGTCTGCTAGCCCTCAGTGAGCTTTATTCAAGAAAGATGACAGGGTCATTGTCATAAATTATCTTTTAAATAGAAAAATGACATTTCACGGTAGAAGAAGTCTCTGCAAGTGAACTGTTTTTGGGGAGTTTGATTTTGTTTTCGTTATTGTTCTAAGTTTTTATCTGTGTGGAGAGTATAATGTAGAGCTGTGGTGTCATAATGAAGTAGCACATGGATAAAGCAAGTTGTTTGCCAGAAAAAATGCAAATAAATAAATGCCAAACTTGACCTCAGATAAACCATTACAAGAATGTGCAATCTGAAATAAACCTTTTATTTCCAAAAGTGCAATATAAGTTTGATTCAAAAATATTATCACTAGTTTTCTTCTGAAGAAAACAAGTGGAAAGAGAAGATAATTTATATACAAAATGAAGGGAAGTACCACTCTTTCCACCTCTGGAAACCTCAAGATGGTCTATAGCACTTCTGTAAATATATCTAATGCAGATGAGTTGTAGAGGAACTCAGTGACAGAAGAATAATTTTTATCTGTATGAAACATGACCATGGATGAGGGTTAGAGAAGTGCTTACTTCCTTCTGAAAGGAAAAAGGAAAGGAAAGGAAAGGGAAAGGAAAGGAAAGGAAAGGAAAGGAAAGGAAAGGAAAGGAAAGGAAAGGAAAGGA
>JANRGW010046112.1:23027-41180 GCA_024733675.1 Psilopsiagon aymara | reverse complement strand
TCACTGTCCTGAGGATCTCGAATTCAATCATCTCATGATCACTGCAATCAAGGCTGCCCTGGAGCATCACATTTCCAGCCGGCCATTCCCTGTTGGTGAGGACGAGGTCAAGCATAGCACCTCTCCTTGTTGGCTCCTCTATTACCTGCAGAAGGAAGCTGTCATCCACACAATCGAGGAACTTCCTGGATTGTTTGTGCCGGGCTGTACCATCTCTCCATATCAGAATGGTTGAAGTCCCGCATGAGAACAAGGGCCTGCAGCATGGGCTGTTACTATCTGTCTATAGAGTGCTTCATCCACTGAGTCCTCTTGATAAGTACTGATTCGTTTATGTGGGAAATGCATCTACCTTTCTAAGGCCAGCCAGGTAGCTGAAGGTACTTCTCAGAGAGGTGTGCTCACTTGAGTAATACAGAAAAATACTGAAATAGAAACAGCATCTCACAGGGCAAATACTGCTTATGAAAAACAGGTACATTAGGCCATGAAGTCAGTTTCATATACTTGCAGTTTCCTGGAACTACCAAGACATGTCAAGCTGTTTCTTAGTCTTGTTTTGAAGACCATGTGTTGACTCCAACACTTCATTTTATTAGGAAGTATCATTGCTGAGGGCTGGATTTTGCATTCTTTTTTCCAGCATAACTCCCAACAGTTTTTTGCTAATCAAAGTTAACAGGATATTATACAATAGTATATATTCACCTACTTCATCTTGTTCTCCCTCTTCACTCTCAACACAAATTAATTTAGATGTAGTGGGAAAGGAGAGAGTGCTGAAAAAGAGAGGGGCATAGTAGTGACAGTACAATATACTTTGTTAATGAATAAGAATTGCCTTCTGTCTTGATAGCTTTGTATCATAAGTTAATGGATTATATCTTTTGTTTCCAATCTACACAAGCTAAAAAAGATGGAAAATGCATAGAGACTGTACCTGTGATATAAGGGAGACCATTCTTTTATTTCAGTGGTTTTCCATTCCCTCCAATTTTGTGAATACTGAAATAAATGCTCTAAAAATATGTTTGCCAAGCCCCAGTATCCATTACAAAAAAACCCACTTTGTCTAAATGCTCTTGTTATTGATTGACTCTGTAGATGTTGTCTAGAAGATAATGGATACAGATCTGATCTGGTCTGATTACCAATATAGCTGTTACTAAGAATCCTTGTTTAACACAACATAGGTGTTCAACTTAGAAGTGGAAGTTTCATCACCTGTTTAATCTGCAAAAATTCAAAGTTCTGAAGGTGGGGGAAAAAGAATAAATTAAAAAGAAAGGAACAAAATGAAAAGGTACACTGCACCTTTCTTGCCCTACACAAGACAATAATGACACAAATGGGAAAAATCCTTCAAACATGATGAATCGAGGAAAACACACTCCATCAGCCTTCAAGGGATCATGACAATCTTGTACTTTCAACTCTAACTGCAGCTGAAAGCAATGAGCAGTCATCCGATATTCACACCTGGTAGAAAATTTCCTTATCTACCAATGAGTAAGACTAGTAATTCAAAGTGGTTACTTCAAGGTGCTTCACTTTTGCCCTCAAATGATAGCCATGAGGTACCCTTGGAAATGACAGGATGGTTTCTATATCCATTTAAACTACCAAGGGTGTGCAGCACTGACAGTAGAAACAGGATGCCTTTGTTTACTACCATTTAGAGTCCAGGTATCTTTGGAATAAAATATATTTTTAAAATATTAAGATAAAATTAGTAGATAGAATTTATATATGTAATAGGAAAGGCATGCCTTTGGTATGTTTCACGTCTCCAGGGAGTACGAACATATGAAATGATATATATGCTTATTGTGGAACCATTCTCTTCTTTGATTTTCGTAGTATGTTATACAAAACAAAAGAATGACTTTGTATGAGAAAATCACTTTGTGGCATGGCTATGTGAATCTCTGTGCTAATATGGCTTTCTGTGAGAAAGTATCTCTTCGCCTCTCTGGGGGGAAAAAAAATAATTAAAAGAGCCTGATTATATGGCTAATAATACATTATACAAATATGCAACCCAGGGAGGTTTGACACACAATGCATTGATTTATATGCTGTTTAAAAGCACGTTATTATTCTATTTTGTTATTTTTAAGCTGGACTGTGTGTTTGTTTATGCTGCCACATAGCCAGAGAGAACTGAGAAGCTGCTGCTTATGTTGGTGTCTCAGCCCACACTTTAGAACTGCTTGAAATGAGGATCTGGTCAGAAAGCAGGCTTAGCATGCACTGGTAGAGATACCATGTACTTCAGCCTAAAATGGGAGCCCTCAGGCCACTTCAGAGGAGAGAATGACTACTTCCCTATGGGAAGTTTTATTTGTTCTTTGTGTGATGGGTCAAGTGAAAGAATGTTTGACAGGGACTGTTTTACAATAGATTCCTGTTAAAGCATGGTGATGAGTCACCATATCTATTTACAGCAAAACGATAAATAGTGGTACTTTTCAATGCAGAATCTCTCTCAACAAAGAGTGTTGAATTTGAAAGAGAAGGAAGTCCTCATTTAGAATGATATCAGAAGAGATTATGAGAAGATGAACCAATACAAATTCCTAAGCTATGAATTTGCTTCAGTGTTTTGTTGAATATGATGAGATTTGAGCATGTAAGTTGCATCATTGATTTAGTTCACACACTTCTGTTTGTGCTAAGTATAAGCAGGGAGGCCCACAGAAGCCTAATTCTGGAAAATGCAGAATTAATGAATATTTCTGGTAGTAGACCTGGGGGGTAGCATTGTAATTTTGATCTTGCCTTTGATTTGCTAAATTTTTTAAATGTAGTTTTCATCCTGGTTCATGCTAGTGTCAGTGCATGTGAGAACTAAATTAGCATTTGCTCATCCTATGTTGCTTCCACCAGATGGAACTGGTGATGTTCAGAGTGTCCTGGGGATATAGCTGTCACAGAAACCACAGAAACTGTAAAGAGCCATCAATTGGTGATGGCTTTTGGTTATTACTGATGTGGATCAGATTTGATCTATGAATTGAAGTCTTATATTTTGTGTCATTAATTTGTAATAAGTTGCTGGTTTTTTTTTTTTTTTTTTTTTTTTTTTTTTTGTAAAAAAAAAAACCAACTCTATATTAAATTAAGTTGTTTAATTTATGCAAAATTTTCTATGCATGTATTACCCTTTGGTAAAAAGCTGGAGTACTTGAATGAATTAATCACAGATCCAGTCCCATAGCTTTAGGAAAGTCAGCAGCTCACCATATCCTTCTGTTAGAATGAGAGTATAGTTGATATTTAACATACTGAATTTCACAAAGGTAGATGTCACAGCACAGCGGACTGAGATGCCAGAAAAAGATAGCTGAAGATGGCATTAGTGACTTAACCTGTGTTTCTCTAATGTTTTCTGTTAACAAGCAGTGGCTCGAGATCTGTTGTGTAGCCGATAGATTATCTATCCCTCCCCCACCCCTCCTATGAGAAAAGCTCTTGAATTTATATTACAAGACAGTTTTCTTAAATTCTGCACCAACAGATTATCTCTGAAGTCAACTTTCCTTAGTGTTTTTCTGATTTTGTGTCTGGGGAGAATTCTCTCTTTATCAAAGGTCTTTTACCCCTGAGCCAAAATGTTGATGGCTGATGAAAGTGTTACAGAGCCTTGTTACATTTGGCAGCTTAAAAGCCAATGAAAACTAATTTTTGTCGTGTTGCACTCTTTTTTTTCCTTTCCTCCAGAGGTCTTTGCTATTGGCAGGGTAAGATATTAAGTGATTCTTTAATCTGAATCAGAAGACTTTTCGCACAAGGTTTAATATTTTCAAGTAGCCTGTTATCAATTGACAGAAGGCTGAAGACTAGAGAGGCTTCATTTGTCTTACCAATGACAAGAACTGAGTAAAAAATAGCAATTTCAATGTACTATTGATGAGTGTTGCAGCTTCCTATGATTAAATGCTGCATTACATGTGAACAGCAGTAGCAGGCACTATTCTTTGAAAACTATGGACATATACAGTGCTTTAATAGAACTGTAAACACATGGGTGATAAATACAAGGGAAGGTTTATCAGAATTAAGATTTCAAATGAAAGAACAGCTAGACTAGAAGCAAGGGGGCTCTTACATCTTCTTTGAGAAGAAACAAATAATTCTCGACTTGGGTTATTTCATGATCCTGGGAGATCCAAGATCATCAGCTTTAAGCAGAAAGTTTCTAAGTGGTTTGCTGAGCAGCAGTTTGGGAAATACCTCATTGTGCTTACCTCTCTCTTTCATTCAAAACAATTCACAGTGAGGCAGGACACTGCAAGTCAAGGATACTTCCTTTCTTTTCAAGCCATACGTTGCAGTGAGCCACTGCATGGCAAGAGCCTGGAGCGTCTTGAGCTGCTATGGTGACTACACATCAATGTCAGCTTTCTCACTTTACAATTTGAACTAATTTCCTACACTTCCTTACTGTCACTCCTACCTTACAAAGACAGATGTAGTTCTGTAACCTACTTTGACAGACAGGTAACTGTTCTTTGGTTTTTATCATGTGTCTTGCTGTTCTTACCAAAGTTGAAATCTGAATATTCTGCAGAGCAACTGAAGACTGATAAGCTGGTACAACAAACGTATGCTGTCACAAAATTAAACTATTAGTGGTGAGGAGTATGTGGAGGAAACTGTTTCTATTACTCAATAGGACTCAGATTTTTCCTATGCAGGCTGTATTAACAGTGTTTTCTTCTTGAAAAATACCTGTTCTTTGTCTCCATTACTTGTATCCTGACAGATACAGCCACATCTCATTGTTTTCCAAAGCAATCAGGTGTATTTCAGTGACAGCCAAGAAGCTTTTATTCTACAAAAATTTTATTCTACAAAGTGTCTTAAAAAAAAAAAAAAAAAAAAGGCAAAAAAAAAATGAGTGCTTTTTGAAAACTTAAATGGAGAAGATGTCCTGAAATGAATTAACAGCTTCTTATTTTTCTCAAATACTTAGCCACTCTCTGTCACTGCACAAGTTTCTTCTTTCTACTTTTCACTGACATTCTACTTCTCTCAAGTAAGGTGTAAATTAATCCTCCTTACCTAATTTAATCTTGTCTGTGTTCATGTCAATACACCTCTTTATTTTGTGTACTCTTGTAATAAAATGTGTCATTTATGTTCTATTGATGTTCCACTCAGAATTAAACTATGCGTCTTTTAGCCTTTAGTGATTTCAAGCTTAGCTGTCAAGTGACCATATTAATCAATAATATGAGAGTCAGATTCACTGTCTACCTCTTGCTGTGTTACGGCCCAAAGCAAAATAACCCAGGTGAAATGCACTCATCAATTTGAAGCCATATTTTAATAATGCTAGGGATCTTACTCACTTGTACAGAAGCCTTTTAAGTCATTCTGTGTTCATTAATGTAGCTTTTGTGTGCTGATTTTAGGCACCAGTTCTGTGGTTGAGATAGAGGAATTTCACGTTCAGCTCCTATGGCAGTGTGTACTGTTTTCCCAAGTACTTCCTACTGTAGTTGCTATCAGCAGAAGTGAGTCAATTTGAACAAGAAAGACAGTATTAATGTACAATTGATGGTGGCCTGAGTGTTTGCTGTGTGCTGCTGACAAACTGCTGATGCTTTGAATGTGCATTGTCTACTTCCGTTAAAATCAGTTAGGAGCAGTATAGTGATGAGAAGGCCAGAGGTCATCAGTGTTAGGTCAAGCCTGAGTGTTTTGTTCCCTTAATTGAAACAGAGGTCATTTTGGCAACAGCTCTGTAGCAGATAGGGCATGACAGGCCTGTGTTTACTGTGGCCTCCTGATTGCAGATTTTCCAGGTCTTCAAAAGCTTGTGTCTTGAGGGTAGCATTATTTTCGTTTTGAGCAAATCTGCTCACGATGTTTGGGTTTGCAGGCTTATTCTCATAGTGTTTTGTTTCAGGACAATATAAACCAGCTGTTATAATGCTTAGTTATTTAAATAATATACGTTGGTTTATGTGCAAGTCCTGCATCACTCAAAAAACATGATCAAGCAAAATAATGCCTATTATTCTTACTTTTGGTGATGTGAAATGTTTCTAGAACTGAAACATTGATATAATTTAATCTGAAATGAAATGGGATTCTGACAGGAAGGCAAATTACATTTCTGAACATCACTTCTTCAGGTGCTCTAGCTGCAAATGATCTGTGCCATATTTCACCAGTGAAAATCCTTCATGTACAAAGGCATACTAAATGTAGGTGCATAAACAAAAGAAAACACACCCATGAGTTGTCTTCTGTCACTGATTTTAATTACTTACAGATAGCGATGTAAAGACCAGAAAACCAGGGTCCCACATGAGTTTATTTAAATCCAAGTATCTGTGCATTCTTGGAACAATTTCGTAAGCTTATTTTGGTTGTCTCTGTAGGATAATCCTATTCTTTAATTAATAAGTCACTGAAAGATAATTCAATCAATTTGGTTAATGTTAGGAATAGACTTAATTTTGTATAAAAGATTCCCAAATACAGATAATGAAGGTTTAAATAACTCTGAATATTTCTTAGAAAAATATTGAAAGCTGCAAGAATTTTTTTTGCATGTTGGTAAAGATAAAATCTTGCCATGAGACTGCCCTTCTGCAGAGCTAAACTATATCTAAAAAGCCAGTTTACAGTAAGCTTCCCAAAACACTTAAATGCAAGCTAAAAAGGAGGAAAAATAAACCAAACCCTGCCCTCCCATCATGTCACAAGGGTGTATGGCATTGCTGTATTATTTGAGATTTATGATTGCACCAGTTCTCTTCAGATGTGGAAAAAAGGGTGAATAAGATTGTCTATGTGATGGCTTTCGATGTGACCCTGCAGCTGTGTTTGAGCTGTTGGAAGACACTGCATTGCTGTTCCACACAAGCAGCTGGGAAATATCAACTGTGAAAGAGCTCAAAATGTCTGTCCCATCAACCTTGTGTGAATGTTACATCGAGAAATATCTTGAAGATACTGGATTTTGACATTAAAAGCAATAAAAGGTTTGCTGCATTTGTTATATTACAGTGTCCTAAAAACCCAGGTGTCCAGCAAACCAGGGTATGACATGAGAGGAGTAGTGACCCAATTTCATCCGTTTTTTCCATGGAGACAATGGAAAGGACAAGAAATGGATTCTGAATAAGCTAGAAATAACAAAATGACACATGCAGATTCAAAACAGCACAGTGAACAATATGTGGATACATTTCAGACAAAGATATAGTCACAAGCTTCACTTTCATTATTAAATTTATACACTAAAACTTGACAAAAGGTACAGTTCAGTAATGCAGTGTGCGGTATAGCTTATATTTCCTTTTAAGGCATGCAAGGACTCAGGTGTCTTCTCTGTTTTCCAGCAACATTGATGTTTGGTAATAGACAGTTCCTGACTTGTGTGTGAGAAGAAGGGAAGAAAAAAATGTGAATGAAAATATTAACTTTTTTTAAAACTCAGAAAAGCTCAGTAAACATTCAGGCTTGCTCTTATTTTTGCTGCTCTGATTAACCTATGTATAATAATAATAATAATGACTTATTACGTGGCTTCTTTGAAGTTCTTTGACGGATGTCTGATCCTAAAAATAATGCCAAGTTCTGTGTACTTAAGCCTGTCTGCTGTGGGCTTTTGTACTCATTATAACCAGTTCCCTGGAGCTATTCAAAACTCTGGAGCCCCCACACTTCCCCCCATGAGCGTCTTTCAGTCTGTGACAACTCCCTTATGGTATAGCTTCCTTCCTGAGGAACAGCACTCTTGGGAAAAATAAGGTTTAACTTCCAAAATCGATAGGAGGTTTAGAAGAAAAGCAGTGTCATCTTCAAGAAGACCTATGTTGGCTTTGTGCTTGGGCTTCCTAGCAGAGTTGATCCAAGAGGCATAAGGCTGCAGGTGCTTAAGGACAAGGTTGAGTCAGGCTTGATGAGTCTTGCATTATATTTGGGCTAAGTAAGAAATTGAGAAGGAACTGTTTTTCGGTTGTTCTTGTTGTCTCCCCACCATTTTCAACCAATGTAAGTAAGTATTTATTTCTACCACAGCAGCTGAGATCTTGGAAATGGTCATTCTTCCTTTTCATTTTTTTCTGCCAGCAGTGAGATCTAGCATTTGGGTATAAGGTGAGTTTCCTGTGGAAAACAAATGAGCAGAAGATTGTACAACCCATGTGGAAGATTGCTGTTTTACTGTCACACCCTAGATGAGGAAGTCCCTCTGTACATATCATGGATGCTCTCCAACCCCAGTGCACCACTGCCTTCCCACTCCTCTCACCCTTCATCTATCTTCTGGCTACAACAGACACGCAAGGAACAGGTATCCAGAAATCATGCCAAACAGGTACCTGATTGGGATGATTTCTGGACCCTGAGATAAGCCAACACAACTTTCCTGGATTTGGTACCTACTTCTTTTCATTGCAAAGATTATACAGATATACCCTTCAGAAATAATTTTCCAAACACAATCACAGTTTGGGCCACCTCTGAAATTTCTGCTGCACATTTTGGTAACACAGTATGGTGAAGTTTGTAGACAAAAAAAAGGGTTGTTTTTTGTTTCAACTAGGACAGATGCAAAGAGTCAATATTGTGGATAAATACTATGTATTTTTAAAGGGTTTTGACATTAAAATAAAATTCTTCATCTATACCTATTACAAGACACAGACTATTTTAAGACATTTATGACCTCGTAGAAGGTCTTGTCAGTTAAAAAAGAAAATAAAAAGTTAAAGGCTTCTTAGCTTGAAAGTCTGGAAGAAATATCCTAAAGAGATTGAGAAAGCTTTTATCCCCTACTTGACTAGACCAAAACTTTCATGCATATATAAATCTACCTATAAATATTTTGAGAATAAAGCAGTAAAGAGGTTGTACATCTGGAATGAAAGTTATATCAACAAAGACACAGTCCTGCCAGACTATATGTGTGAAGTTCTGGAAAGCGTAAGATGTGTTAGGAATTCAAGATAAAGCCTCAGATTTCAACAGAACACCAATTACTGTGTATAAGATATGAAGCTCTTCTATTGTTTCCCCCTGAAATATTTTTGAGCAAGCTTAGTACACATGAAAGATATGAGAATGACGGCTCTGGAGAACGAAGGTTTCTGTTTATCTGTGTAACTGGCAATAAAGCAGGCAACTGAGGAGTAAGTTTCCTCAGCACAGTTCTGGAAGGAAACTTCTGCAAGTGGGAGCACAGTAATGTTTTCTGACCTTTACTGAACATCTGAAGAATCCACACAGGCACAGTGAGTCCAAATAATCATATTCTCTAAACATATCCTGCATGCAAACCTGTTTACATGTACTCACGGTTGCTCTGACTAAATTTAGACAAAAGACACTATGAGCCCCCTGGATATCTGTGAATATTCACAGATAACTAAAATGGATATCATCCTCCTTTTTTATATACTTCAGTTTTCATGCTCAATCAGCCTTTGAACTCTGCATTGTTGCAGAGATATCCATTAGTGCCAAAACAGTTGTTTTTTAATAGATGCTTGCAGAAGCAGCCATCTCCATGCCATCTCTAAAAGCACTGTAGCTGAAATACAGCCACTGGAATGTAATGATACAGCAAAGCAACAGGAACTGGGTAATAGTTGTATTGGCACTAAAAGTCCATGTCAAGACTCAAGTCATTTTGATAACGCAATGGCAGAAGGCCAGTTCATTAAACAAGGCTGTTTTTTTGCTGTTTTGTTTGGGGCTGGGTTTTTTTGTTGTTGATGGTTTTGTTGGTTTTTTTCTTTCTTTACCTCTTCTGTTTTTTCTTTTTTCCTTCTTTTTTTTGTTTGTTTTTGTTTGTTTGTTTTTTTTGTTTAGTTGGTTTGGTTTGGTTTTTATTTTCTTTTTTTTTTTTTTCTGAGTTACATCATCATCAGAAACAAAAGAGATCAGATCGCTCTCTGGTCTCAGTTCCATAGCACTTATGCACAGGTCTAACTGGGTAAACGAATACTCAGGTATTTATGTGTAGGTACTGCCTTAGTGCAATCCAGTCTTTCAGACACAACAATCACTCTTCTTTATACCTAATTCAAAATTTTAATAGCGAGTTCCAGCAGCTAGAGTGCAAGCTGCTTTTCCCCAGAAACCCTCAGCTAAATTATAAGACATGAACGCCACTCTTAGTGTGATTTTGCAAACAAGACTAAGCAAAAATTAATGGCTGCCACTGGAAAGTCTGTATGTTTTCAGCAAAATATGCTGCAAGACATATTGACTTTTGCCAATTAACAATTATTCACCCTGAAATAACCCAGTCTGGACTGAGAGTAGAAGGATGGCAGCACTCCCATAGTACAGCTATTGGAGAAACCTTTAATTATCCATACCACTTTGAAATATAGCAATATGGAAGGGAGGGCTTATCGTACTCCACTTTCAAATGGGTCCTTTTAGATGACTCACATTTTCCTCCACAACTTTCTTGAAAGACACCCCAATCACCCTTTCATCATCCTATTTTGTGATCAATAGCCCTGTATTTCATTATATAGGATTTAGGCATCTCTGGACAGTATTGCCATAAATCTTGATGGATGACAGGACACTAAATGATTTGCTATAAATTTTAAGTGGCTGTATTCTGGCACTGCTGAAGAAACTATGTAAGCATGTAAAATGAGATGGCAAATGCTAAGCAAAATGATAGTAATAACTGAAATCACAGGTGTGATTAAATAATAGACATACTTGGCTTTGTTACTGAATTTTAGTTTCCCAGACCAAAGAAGGGAAGTGAAATATAGATAGATAGAAATATTTATATTTTTTGCCAGCATGACAGTGTGTGGTCTTGTATCATACAGGATTAGTTACAGTAAATTGCTTTCCTTCCTTTCTGGAATTTAGACTTTGTGATTTAGGAGATCTTGTGCAGTCCTATATTTCTCTTTCCTTTCTTCCTTTCTTTAAGGAGAACAAACACTATTTTCATTTTAGAGGAGCTAATTATAAATTAGCCTCAAATGTGGATCTTTATTATAGACTTAAATGAAATTAGGCTGATATTCAAGCCTTCTGAATACTTACAGCTCATACTAATTTTTAGTTCCCAGAACTTCCTAAAATTAAGCTCTGAGTATGCTTCAGTGTGACTTTTGACAAGGATTTTTTGGTGTGCAGCATGTGATTTAGATGCACACGTTTCAAGACCAAGATGATAAGTGTATGGCAGTCTACAGAGCATATCTTTGTCTTTAAGATGATAAGTATACGGCAGTCTATGAAACATACTTTTGTCTTAAAGAATCAAAGTAGTCAGTCTGGCTTCCAGACTCATGCCTAAGATTAAGGCTTCACTTAAGTGGAATACACATGGACTTCATCAGAATAGGGCATGAGAGTCCGTTTCACAAGAGTAAATGTAACTGCATCAATCACAAACTTCACATGTCATTTGCTTCAAAATGAAGTATTCACAGAGTTCGATGAAATGTTTATGGCACTTCTTGCCTCGGGGCCTTTGCTTCTGCTTTCCCACTCACCTGGTAAGTTCCTCTGCTTGGGGCTTACCTCTGTCAAACCTGTTATTTGGAAGTGTCATTTGAGCAATGACATAAGAGAGAAGTGAGAAACTGACATACAAAGCTGCACATACAGCTAGGCTCCGTTGCTCACAAATGATTTTGATAAGAACCCCTCTCACAGGAACTGCAAAACTTCTCTTTTGAATAGGGTAAGATCAGATCATGTGAAAGGGATAAGATCCTAATACAAGACTTGCGACAATATATTTCATTGTGCCTATTTTTCTACACAAAGATTTGGGTTTGATTAACAACAGGTTTATAGCTCTTTTAAGCCAGTATGACTGTGTGGATTTCAGTGTCTTGGTCTTATTTCAGATTTGAGTCTGATCACTAACCTGTTATGCCAGTTTTATGCTAATGAACTGGACCCATATCCTGAAATGATTTCTTCCATCTTTTCATTCTACTGTACATCACCTCGCAGCGGCATATGTAGCTGCTATGCAATTTATGCTTTGCAGGTGTCAGTAACTCCATGTCAGAAAACAGAAAGATTCTTGGATGTATTTGGTAATTACTGTGTTACTAACACGGTAATTGCACACTTATTTCTGTCTACAAATTACATGGTAGTCACACTCAGAATTACCATTAAAGACATCTTCAGTAGCTGCCAGTGAATAATTGCTTCTTAATTACAATATAATTACATGCTTATTACTGTCTGGTAGAATAAAACACTGCTGATTCTGTGTATTTTGTGGCATTGTCACAGCAGCCAGAAGTCCATGGATGTCATTCACATCAACACTGTCTGTGGCGACTCACCAAAATTTTTGGAAGTGTTTTTATCTAAGAGAGAATGACTGTCTCTAAGGAGGTGGTATCACTCTCTCAGAAGTTTATCCTGCTAATAAAGTCCCTCTCAGTTAGGTTTAAGGGTGCCATGGCTGTCAAATGTCACTGTGACCTGTCTTTTAAGCTGACAGGAACAGTGTCCACAGATGGCCCAAGGGTAGAAGTTTGCACAGAGGCTTCTACCAAAATATTCCAGTCCAAAGCTCCAAATAACTGCATAATACTTTCTCATTGACAGTGATGAACTCTCATCCAATGATTGACTCTAAGCTGCCCTACCACATCCTGTTTGGCTACGAATTTGAGAGACAAGGTGGTACAAAGCACCACCTGCTCTGAGTTCCAGGGTTTCAGAAGAAGGTGTAAGCCAAAGCTTAACATGTTTCTTAGGACTGACAACTTGTAAAACTCCAGGATCTAAAAGTATAGAAAAAGCAGTATTTTATTTACCTAATTATGGAATAATTTTTTAAAAAGCATCATTAATCTTCACTATGTCTTTGTTTATACAGAGTGGAGAAGAGCAGAATATTCAAAAGATATATTATCTAGTTTTGGGGAGGTCCACCCAATAAATCCCAGGGAATCCAGCAGAATCTGGCTACACATCGTGCTATTAGAAAAGCCTACTTCAGATTTCATGGAGAAACAAGCTTTTTCACTGGCTTGAGATCAGATTCTGCTAAATTTCCGGAACTTTCTCAGTAAGGGGCGTTTTTCTCACTGAGCCTGGCCTTGAGGTGCTACAGGCTTTTAGCTACAGTATCACCTTGCCAAGAGCCACAAACTTGCTGAGATACTGTTAATCACAATTAGGTAATTTACTGTAAGATTTTAGAGCCTGGCTTGTTGCAAATACAATGGGCAAATTAACTGAGGTCCAATTAATCATCAAGATTTGGATAGACTGAATTCTGTAGTGTTGATCACAGTTTAAACAAATCGGTAGTATTTTTGACCATTTAAAGCATGCTGTGTCATTCAGTGTGCTTTACAAATGAATTAAATTCTCCCTGTGATTCTGCACAGAAAAACAAAACAAACAACCAAATCAGGCACTGAAGAAACTCAATCCCTGTTTTAACTTCTGAGTTGTAAAAAATCTTTCTGTTTGCTAGCTTATCATCCTGCCTAGTGGCATTTTCAGGCAGTGCTAATTCACATACCTTGCCACTTTCACTAATGCACTGATTTACAGATGTGATTTAACCCCAGCTGGCAGATAGTCCTGTGCAGCCACTCACTACTGCCTGATGGGGTGGGGGAGAGAATCAGAAGGGTAGAAGTGTGGAAACTTCTGGGCTGAAATAAAGACAGTTTAATAGGTAAAACAAAAGCTGCACACACAAACAAAGAATACCAAGGAATTCATTCACCACTTCCTATGGTCAGGCAGGTGTTCAGACATCTCCAGGAAAGCAGGGCTCCATTACACATAACAGTTACTTGGGAAGACAAAAGCAATCACTCCAAATGTCCCCATCTTCCTTCTTCTTCCCCCAGCTTTATATGCTGAGCATGATGCCATATGATATGGAATATCCCTGTAGTCGGTGAGGATCAGCTGAACTGGCTGTGTCCCCTCCAAACTTCTTGGGCAGCCCCAGCTCACTCGCTGAAGCAGAAAAGGTCTTGACTCTGTGTAAGTACTGCTCAGCAATAGCAAAAACATTGCTGTATTATTAACACTGCTCCTAGCACAAATCCAAATATAGCCCCTAACAGCTACTGTGAGGAAAACTATTCCAGGGAAAATCAGTACAGCAGATAGTGGGGAAAATTTTTGTTTATCTCAAGTTTCAACCAGAGTATGATCTTTCATACTGGAAGAAAATGAATATTATTAAATGTAGTAGAGATATAAATGTTTCAGCTAATCATGGATATTGAAAGAAGAGAAATACTTTCAGTTGGCATTCGGCTATGTTTTCATGAAGTCCTTCTCATTGTCTACTCTGCTTACATTTTTCCCCTCAAGGATAGCTTAGATGAAGTTGAAATTCAAAGAGCAGTCAATAGTAACTGTGACAAGAGTCACTAAAACTATTTTCTTTTTCACATACTCCTTTGATTTGAGTTAATTTAAATTTAACTTGAAGGGCTGGCAGAGTAACAGTAGGCTAAAATAATGAATTTCTTTGTTCTTAACTAATAATACATTTTGGTTTAGGTCAGGTTTTTTAAAGTGATTTAGCATGTGTGACATATTGGCAGTCTTTATTTTCGGAGACTTCCTTTTTAATCTAAAATATTGCAGTCTATTTTTGAAACTGGACTGCTAGGGTGGAGAGCAAACTGCAGACCACTGAGTGGTACTGCAAATAATTCAAAGAGAAATGCAGTGTTTGAAAGCAGTATCTTTTGCTAAAGGGCTTTTTGCTAGTAGACAGAACTGCTGTCTCAGCGTAGCACAGTAAAGGCTAGAGCATGAGTGCACTGGGATTTAGAAATAGCAGACCTTTTACTGAAACATTATAACGAGATTTGAGTGTTTAAATAAACAAGGAACTGCTGGACTCTTGATAATCTCAGTAGCCAGCATCAAATGAATAAAAAATGTTTTCTTCATGGTCTTTGGGATGCCTAGCATGATTTCACTGAAGCATCTTTATGTTTTCTGTATGCTGGACATTTTCATTACTGAAAGCATCTTGTGTTTGTAGTGTTGGAAGCTCGTTTTTGATCTTTCACTTGTGATCCATATAGTACCTAAACCAAGACAAAACTGCACCATGGTTTATAAAAGCTTGGAAGGATTAACTGGAAGTTCTGAATCTACTGGCAGAGAGAGAAGCAGGGTCACAGGGGCTTCCTGTTTCAGAGATCTCCAGCTAGAGGGTACATGCTCAAACACACGGTTCTTAGAATGAACTTTTTCACCTTCAAAGCTTTTTGCTGAAGCAGCAATCTTCTGTAAAGAGCATTGAAGCAGAGGAGTGTTATATAGAGTGGAGAGAAGCAGCAGCTGATCTGGAAAAAGCCCATTTCAATTTGATGCATCCATCCTAAAAAAATCAAGTGAAACTTTCATCCTACATGCTCTTGATTCATGTGTGCTCCATTACTGGAATAATTGAACCTTGAGTAGTTCCACTAATCAATTAGAAACATAAAATCAAAATATAGGAGGAAAACAAAGAAAAGAATGAAAAAATCTGGTGAGCTGGGGCCATGCTTTCTTCTTGGGGCTATGAGGCAGGAAATCTGTGTTTGCAGCTTGCCTCTGTCTTACATTTATGCCATTTGAACAGTTGCTTAAGCTTTTTGTACTTCAGTACCTGAGGACAGCACAGGGATAGCAGCTCTTCGTTTCCCTTTTTCACCCTGTTTGTTTAGCCTGTCTGATGTCTGGCACATGGGCTCATCACTCAGTGTCTATTTACAGCATTCCAGTTTTGATGGGGATGTCTGGCTGGCACATAATTGATTCCAATAAGACAAATCAGAAGTGTTTTACATGGACCTTTCCTGTGTGGCCAGGATTTACAGCAAGTGATTATACATGGCAAGCATAGTGTGCTACCCCGTCATTCCCTCTCCATGCAGCCTTTGAGGCCAGTTTTTGCTCATTTGATGAACTGTCTTAGCATATGGTTAGGAGCCTCCTGTAACTCTACTTTTGGTTTGATCTCTTTATGCCTCTGAAGATAACTGCAGGTTCAGGGTTTCCTGAAGTTTTTATGCGTATAGACCTGATGTTTTACAGATATGTAGCTTTACCTAAGCACAGTATTGGAAGCTTCCCTTTCCTTGTAAAAGAAATAAAAAAGAGAATAGCATATAGTTAGGCTAGTGTCATGTATAGATCAGATTTATGCTTTGCTGCTACCTTTAATAGAGAGTATTGTTTACTCAACAATGTCTGTAATGTTGTGTCTGTGCCTGTTCCGAACAGAAAGGGGGAAAGGATTTTTCTGAAGAAAGTTGGTGTGAATGGAGTTCTCTGCAAAATACAGATGTATGCTGCTTATGCTTGTTTAATGTATCAGATTCTGTATGGGGAGATCTTGAAAATGCAGCTGGAGATGAAGAGCAGCATGGAAAGAAAAGGGTATGAGTAAAGCTACAAAGGCACAAAAGTTTGAAGAAGTGCATGGGGAGCAGCTAGTTTGGTAGTCTGTATTGTGTGAGTGGGCAGTAATGGGAGGCGAGAAAATAATGAAAGAAAACTGGAGGTGAGGATGAGTGGTTTCATTTTTAATTGGATGGGGAATTCAGGAGAAAGGTGCAGCAAGTGGCACCCAGGCAGGATTTACTTTCAGCATGTTATTCTCACCCTTTTCAAAAAGCTACCCATCTTGACCAAGCATTCAGATTTTCTTTTACAGGTGTGCCACAAAGACACACACATCATTTGTCTATAAATTGAAGCTTGCCTAGAATTTGGATACTATATAGGAAAAAGACACATTGAATGCACACACTGTACAAAAGCTCATCACAAACAACTAAAGGCTGCCTAACAAGGAGTGCTACATCCTATTCAGAAAGAAAGAATAATTTCAGGCTGACAGCATCAATTTAATTTTATTTTAACAGGCGTCTAAAAATGTGTTGTGACTAACAATATGAAAAGTTAACACTTATTTTTGAATGGGTGGACTTAGGTAGGCAAAAGAAAGAATACATTCTCAACTATAAAATAATTTTTATATTAGCCAAAGCAAAAGCTTCACAGCAAATGTATGTAAATCGCTAACTTTCAGTGCACAGAGGGAAATGTACTTCATGCTATAACTTAAATACTAATGAAATCAAGTGAAAATGATAGTCATTAGTCAGCTGTGCCTTGATAAGTTTCCCTGTGGACTGATATAAATTCACCATTAGAAATGGATTCTCTCACAGTCCACAGTGAGCATTTAATCCTTCTGTAAAGCAGATTTAAATTTGATGTTTAATATGTGGGGTTTTCATATCAGGTCTTCTATGTTTCTATATTTGCAGCTTGTGTTTAATCTTTTTTAAGTCACTCTTAAGTTTTTTATCTGCATTCTCTCGTTTTTATGTGGATATTATTGGGCTATGTGAATCACACAGCCACAGGTATTAACGGTAATCAGTAGAAGTGAGCTAATTAGCACACAGCTCAAAATAATGATGTCTCCTACAATCCAAATGACCTACTTTGGTTTCAGTTTATAAAAGAAATGTGTTACCTAATAGAAATTTAGGACCAGCATTTTGAATGCTATTCAAGGAAAGGACAGCTATAAACATTACTAATCTCTTCCTTAGATGAAAATAATTTTAAACACTTTGTGACATCTGATTCTGACAGATTATTTGAAAATAAGTCAGAAGAGGCTCACAAGTGCACACACACACACAAAAACATTCACACATAGAATCATAGAATAGTTAGGGTTGGAAAGGACATTAAGATCATCTAATCCCAACTCCACTGTCATGGGCAGGGACACCTCCCACTAAACCATACCACCCAAAGCTATGCCCAACCTGGCCTTGAACACTGCCAGGGATGGAGCATTCACAACTTCCCTGAGCAACCCATTCCAGTGCCCCACCACCTTCAATAAAGAATTTTTCCAAGACCTTCAATAAAGAATTCAATAAAGAATTTCTTCCTCATATCCAATCTAAACTTCCCCTGTTTAAGTCTGAACCCGTTACTCCTTCTCCTATCACTACAGTCCCAAATGAAGAGTCCCTCCCCAGCATCCCTATAGCCACCTTCAGATACTGGAAGGTCTCCATGAGGTCTCCATGCAGCCTTCTCTTCTCCAGGATGAGCAGACCCAACTTTCTCATCCTATCTTCATGTGGGAGGTGCTCCAGTCCCCTG
>JANRGW010046112.1:0-20325 GCA_024733675.1 Psilopsiagon aymara | reverse complement strand
TTCCAGGAGAATCTGCTCCAAGATTTTGCCAGGCCCAGAAGTGAGGCTGACTGGTCTGTAGTTCCCTGATGTCATCCATTTTCCCCTTCCTGAAAATGGGGGTTATATTTCCCTTTTTCCAGTCATCATGAAAAATGACAGTATGAAGGCAGTATGAACAACAGAGCCCACTATTTGGTTGTCTCCAAACATCCAAATTAAACTCCAGTCTCTGAAATGAGCTTTCATACCTTCATTTTATCCTTAATCATGCAAAACCTCAGCCTTCCATTCTACCAAAAAAGTGCTTTTCTTTATTTATTAAATGCAAATTTGCATTAAATAGCTTCTCTCTAGTCGGTCTTTCTACTACACCTCCCCTTCTTCACCATCGCAATCCCCGCCCTGCCCAAATTCTTAAAATCTTATAAAAACTCCTTGTGGAAATAGATTTGAAGCAAACCACATATATGACTATATCAATTATATTGGTTATGCTGGGCAGGAATTATTTATCCTGTCTAGCAGGATATTTTGTATCTTTTTTCCGTATCATAACAAGGCAAAATAGTGAACACCACCTTCATACACAATTCATGAAATCTTTACATTTGAACCTTACCAGCATGGCAAAACTAGGCATTTTTGGTGTAAATCTATTGATTTAGACATTTTGGACTGAATTTTGAAAGAGTTTGGCCCTTAACCTTGCAGACTTTGTTTGCGAAGGTGCCAACTTTCAACCTGTTCTTATTAATATTAAAAATAGTAACTTAGAGCAGTATACAATTTGCATGTAAAATCCCATTGGAAAGCACTAAAGAGCAAGAGAATATAATTTAGACCAGCCAAAGGTTTCAACACTGTCCTAATTTACACAAGACTGGAAAAATGCTGCGGGCTCAGCACGCAACTCCACCTTCTTGTCCCGACATGTGTCGTTGCTGTCATGCTGTGCAGTCTGTCATCTCACTTCCCCAGGGCTCCACCTCCATGGTGCTTGTTTCCCATTCCTATCTTTCACAGTGCTCTGGCCTCTGCCCTGAGGAGCACTGTTAGGTGAGAAAGCGTGGGGTAAAGGAGAGCACTGAGTGCTTTCAAAACCATGATTAATATGCCACTTGTGTTCAGTTTACAATTAAACAACGTTGAGGCTAAGTATGCCATTTTATGACAAATTTTGCTTTCACAGTTGCTGAGCAGGGACTGAAGTAAAATTATTAAACCACCCTCTAAATCCAAAACAAATCTAAAAAAGCAAACCTAAACTTTTTGTGTGTGTGCATGCAACTGCCCTTCCTAACAAATCTAAAGCTGCTAATAATTTATGCTAGCCTCATGTTAGTTTGTTTTCTGGATGAGTGTGTTGGTCTAATTCCAGAGGCATCTGCCTGCAAAAATACACAGAAAAGAGTATATTAAGCTTAGCCACCGCTTAGCAAATACTTGAGGGAAGAATCGTTAGGTCAGATTCTGGTTCAGCGTTGTAAATGTACTGGACTTAGTTTGACTGCTAAGGCTTGAAGCCCCGCAGCAAAGCATAAGAAGTAATGACAACTATGCATTAAGGAGTACGAATTACAGCTTCTTCCTCAGAGGAAGCTATCAGGATTTTGGAGAGCCCAGTCCTTGTTGTATGTGAAGAACTTAGTTTAGGGAACCTGAATCTAGCAGATGAGAAAGTTTTTGGAAAAAATGAGTATGTAAACTATTATAGAATCATAGAATCATAGAATAGTTAGGGCTGGAAAGGACCTTAAGATCATGAAGTTCCAACCCCCCTGACATGGGCAGGAACACATCACACTAAACTTTGTCAACCAAGGCTCTGTCCAACCTGGCCTTGAACACCCCTTCCCTGGGCAACCCATTCCAGTGCCTCACCACCCTTAAAGTAAAGAATTTCTTCCTTATATCCAATCTAAACGTCCCCTGTTTAAGTTTCAACAGTTACCCCTTGTCCTACCACTACAGTCCCTAATAAAGAGACCCTCCCCAGCATCCTTCTAGGCCCCCTTCAGATACTGGAAGGCTGCTATGAGGTCTTCATGCAGCCTGTTGATCTTTTAAAACAAAATAAGGCACTTGCAAGGTACTGACTTTTTTGATACTGATGACCTAAACACATTTGATTTTAAGAGGGTTTCCAAATGAAAGGAATTCATGTTCTTGAACTCATTTCAACCTATAGATAGCTACAGCTCTTAATACTTGATATTTTGGTTCAGGGCTCTTAAAGTGTGGTTATTTTAAAGATTATAGATTAATAACTTTGGTGTTATATGTACATTTATTAATAGTATCAATCATAATATACTATGTTTTAACAAATAAGACTTCAGGTTTGATGCAATTACTTTTCTTGGTGTATTTCATAGTTTCTTAAGGGAAGTCTGATGGTCAAGAATTCCAGTAAAATGGAGATGTAGAAGGAAATGGAGTCATACAAAAGGCCAATTTTTCGAGGCCAACTGTAAGACCTGTAGTAAACAATCCCTGTTCTTAATATCTAGATATCACAATCTACAGAAATAGTGATATTTAAGATGTTAGACCTCAGTCTTAGTTACTTTTGACAGCATCTCTTTCTTTCAGAGCTGTAGTGCCCAGTGTGGTTCCTGAGTGGAACATTGGTCTTTCCATCCTCACATACCTCACATGAACTGGAGTAGCAGCAGCAAGGAGTAACATGAAGCTATAGGAACCACATGGGCATCTGAACACAAGGGCTGAAGCTAAGGCTTGCTGGAGAGATGCTTATGGCCTCTAGAAGATCTCTTCCTATAAATTTGAGTTGACAAGGTACAAGGTCAATGTCTTTGGCGTTTTTCAGAGACAACGGGTTCTCCTCATGCCTGGGCTAAATTAAAAGTTGTAAAAAACCTGAAGGCTAAAATTCTCGGGAATCATCTGCAAAATGCTCTCTTTCCTTGCTCTCCTTTATCCCCTCAGGCCCTGCACACAATCCGAAATCAGAACTTACTGTCATCCTGTTGATGATTCAAGAGGCACTGACCTTCTTTCCCAGAAAAATAATGAGTCATCAGCAAAAAGCACAGTAAAAGGTGGTCTTTGAGTGACCCTTTTTCCATATCTAGCTATTTATCTAAGGACTGGGAAATACATCATGAGCATTAATGCCTATAAATTAACTGGCAGAAAGCGTGTTGATACTTCTAATCCAGAACACATTCCTGTTGCCTTCAGTGGGATCAACTCTGCTGTAGCCCTACAACCTTTTGGTATGTTTATATAGCTGATGAAGACACACTTATTTTAGTAGTATCTAGCCACATGCTCAAGGTCCTGCAAAAGCACTGTGGCAAATCCAGTAATGAATGCAGAAATTTTAACTCCCACACCTGTGCTTCAAATACGTTTTCTCGGTATGCTCTGTGGATGTTACTCAGACAACTCATAAGAAGCAGATGTTTTTGTTGGAACTGCCACTTTTCTGGTAATATCATCATTTCAATGCAATGGTTATTTGAATAGCACAAATGAGCAGGAGCTGTATGACCTCCCTGTGCTTTTGTTACATTTGTTTGAGAGTTTCCTTTCTGAATTTTAGCTTGAAATTGTATTTTAAAGGCAGCTTGTGCACCATTCTTAGTAGCACAGCAGCTATTAATTCTGACTGCCCTGCTTCTCTTTTCTCTTCCCTTTAACAAGTTTTTCACTAGCTTTCATCAGTGCAGATGAGGCCTGGAAAAGATTTTTAAGGCTCACTCATTAGACATATTTTACTTAAATGGTGGTGCAGTTTGTCGTGGTGCCAAGCCAAGCAATGCATACAGGTGAAAAGCACAGCCAGCAGGGATGAGAGATGGGAGCTGCGGTTTGCTCACTGTTCTGCCTGTCCTCACAGTGCCACATGCTTCAGTGATTAACCTGCATTACTCACACAAGGCTAGACACACAGAGAAGGCTCTAGAGTAGGTAGGATTCAAACATATAAATCCTAAAGCTTTAACCTGAATTATGTACAGGTAACCTTAAAACATAAAATATTTACTTAGGCGTACAGCTCAGGATCACAATGTTTGCTATGCTTTGAGGGTCTAAAGTTTTCTTTTTCCTTGCGTAGTGACGTAGCTTGATACAATAATGAAATGGTGTCTGTTGTTGGTTATGTGTGTCTGTACATTTATCTCTATACCTACAACTGTATACATATTCTGTATTATATCTGTGTGTCTCTGTACAAGGACAATACATGAACTTGCACATAAAGTGTGTATGTATGCAATTCATGCAAAGTTCATCAGATTTATCTGAAGCTCTATGAAATACATGCCTTTTTATCTTAACTAAGCTGAAGGATAAAAAAATAGAAGACCAGTATCATACTTTTTTTTCTCCAGCATCTTTGTGATGGAATAACACAATGTGAATGCCGCTAACTGGTGACAAAAAATTCTTATGCATCTGGTTTGTACCATCTGACATTCAATAGTGCATATCTGTTCACTTTCCCCTTAATCTGCTTCATTTCTTTGCTTCCCTGTTAGTCCAGTATGTGCAAATTATTTGGTGCACTAGAAAAAAGACCTAATGACCTTACTAGTGTTGATGAAATATAAATGTTTAATAGAAAAAATAATAGGTATATAAGATATTTTAAAGGTATTGTAAGAATAAATGTGTTCCTTACTAGGTATTTGTCCCTTCTACAGCCCTCTAAGTTATCTTTATTTTAATTTCCTAGCAGTTTTTTTTTAAGTTCATAACTTTCGACCTCATTTGCATCACAAAGACTGCAATAGTATTAAGGAAAGATATAGCATAACTTTATTCCTAGATCAAATGAACTTAAAATTTGATTAATTACATCTCTTTTTACATTAGATATGCTTAAAAATTCTATTCAAAATATAACGTCATCATTAAGGCTTTTTCAGCATGGCAAAACTGACAACAGTTAGTTTCAGTATGTAATTAGGACATATAAAAGTCTTCACTATAAACAGAGTTTTAATACCTACAACATCATCAGAGGAGAGATTTATTTTATAGATTGTTTTCATCCTATTTTGAACATCTATCATGAGCTATTGCCTTTGCTAATGTGCAATGAAATAAAGTCAAGATCAAGTCTACTGGCACCCAAATTGTTTCATATCAGGAGTGGTTGTGGGCTTTTCTCCCCAGCAGCACATGGTTCTTCAGTGCTAAGGCAATGCTGCAGTAGTTCTGATATGATATCTAAGATTAAATACTTTAGACAATACTCTTATTTAGCCACTCTCTGTAATTTACCTTCCATTACTGATCTATTGCTTTTCATCAGATGTGAAGATACTAATAAAGCTAACTTTTGTTTTGAATGTATAGGTAACCAAAGGGTATTCTTTATCTTTCTGTCCATATGGATTTAGCTAGCATTAATTTTTATTTGCAATCCCAACTGGAAAAGGCACACACAGATATCTCATCCTTACATTGCTCAGTGTTATTACTGGAGTTCAGAGGTGTCAAATGCTATCAGGCAATAAATTAGCAAGGACACTTTCACTGAAATTGATTTCTTGAGTCTTTGGAATCTTTTAAATCACTAGAAGTCCTTGTTACTTTTCAGGTACCTTATTAATCTTTGTAGGGTTGTGTCCTGAGTTCAGCAGTAGCAGTCATTTTTTCTCCTTCTTAGTAGCTGGTGCTGTGCTGTGTTTTTGACTTTCAGCTTAGGAACAGCGCTGATAACACCAATGTTTTTAGTTGCTGCTCAGTAATGTTTAGTCTGACCAAGGACTTTCTGAGTCTCATGTTCTGCCAGGAGAAGGGGAAGCCAGGAGGAAGCAGAGACAGGACACCTGACCCAAATTAACCAGAGAGGTATTCCATACCACAGCACGTCATGCCCACTATATAAACTGGGGGCAGTTACCCGGAAGGGTTAGATCACTTCTTGGTTGGGCTGGGTACTGGTCAGTGGGTGGTGAGTGGCTGTATTCTCTTCCCTTGTATTTCCCTTGTCATTAATATTATTGGTGGTAGCAGCAGTGGTTTGTGTTACACCTCCCTTACTGGACTGTTCTTATCTCAACCCGTGGGAGTTACATTCTTTTGATTCTCCTTCCCATCCCTCCAGTGCGGGGAGGGAGGAAGGAGGAGTGAGAGAGATGTTGCATGGTTCTGAGTTACAGCTGGGTTTAAACCAAGACAGGTTGCATTGACACTGTTGGCTGAAGCTTTCCTGCTATGCTTTCTCAGATGCGAACAGGCCACAAAAGAGCAGGGATCCACTTCTAATTCAGAAGACTCCGCATCAGGTCTCTAAACTGAACACAAAAGTCATATTAAAAGCAATCATAATCATGAAGTGTAAATGAGACATAGGGTGCTGAATTATTCCCTGATAGTGTCTGTATCAGTCTCACTGGTGACTTACGTTCGCTTGCCTCTAAGTGTGGTTTAAAATCTAATAAAGATGTTCAGAGCTAGGTGAGTGATTCTTATTAAAACATGTACAAAAAACTGAAAGTGAAAAAATAACCAAAAAAAAAAAGGAAGAAAAGGTAAGGAGAAAAGCTTGGAAGAAGGAGTGGGGAGACTAGTAGAGGGAGGGAAGGAGGTGGACTGCAATTGTAAGACCCCATTTGCAGGGAAACAAAGAGCAATCAATGTAATAGCTGTATAAAGCAGTCAAAAAAGGACAAAGACTGCAGTCTGACATCCTTTATTCCTGAGCCCAGGTGGAGCTATAATTGGCAGTCTCAGCTTGGAGATGAATACAGTGTTAAAGGGCCCTCCCCTTGGAAAAGCAGACAAAGAAGTGTCTTGGCTTTTTAGAAGAATAGTCAAAGAATATTTCTAGGTTTTTTGGGGCTAGGTGGGGGGAAAAAAAGTCAAAGTAGTCATAGGGGGATAAAATCTTGGCATATTATGAAATGCGTGGCTGTAATCTGTGAATTCCACAGATGCTTGAGCTCCCTTTACCTTCCTGCTCACAGCTCTTACAGAGCTGCAAAAACAGTCAGCTAAAGAGTGCATGACATCCTCACAAAGTGTTGCTGGCTATGCCTGCTAATTCAGGTGCCAAATGCTGACCTCTCTGTTCACAGTTAACAAGGATGACAGAAAATCTGAGCAGAATCGGTCATGATCACTGACATTTAGATTTAACTAAGGCAGAATGGCTGCTGTCCTGCTACACAAGAAACAAGAGGCATTTTGCCACTGATTAGCTTCAGCCGCTGCTCAGAATTCCAGATAAAAGGCCCCTTCCCAAGGAAGCACACACAGCTTTTGTGCTGAAATGTAAAAATATTAAATATAGGCAGACAAGTAAAAAATATTTATGTCCTTTTCAATATAATTTGCTATCAATACTTTGTATCTCTTTGGTTTCCTGTATTTTCAACTCTGCAAATTTATTTATTTATTTTTCTTAAGTTCATGAGGTACCTCTAAGATACAGACCCCAAAGTATATAGATTTGGTAATAAAGAGTTCTTTATTCCTTTTCTGAAAAATGCCAACAGACCTCAAGGAAAATATCTGAAAACCTATAAAAGACAACCAGTTAGGGAATAAGATCAGCATTTACAGCCTCTCCTAATAAACTAGTTACTTAGGAAATAACTGCATTAAAATTAATCAGACACCTATACTTCAAATTAACCAGCAAAAGATGCTTGTTTTCTTTTCAGACATTATATGCAAGTGTGCTTAACTATCATTTACTCAGTGGGGGACATGGATAAAGAAGGTATATAATATGAATGTATTGGTTTACACTTTTTCTCTGGCCAAGAATAAATCGTGAATAAAGACTTAGTTCTCTGAGATAGTTACTTTGTAGTCATTGACCTTCTGTATCACATTTTAGTTTGAATCATGGGTGGAACTTTTTTAAAACCTCTGGAAAAGTCAACTAGTATTTGTTGATTTTCTAACAGAAAGCTTGTACATTTATGACCTTAGACTGTTAAAAGTGTTACTTTACACATGTGTATGTGTCTGTGCGTCCGTGTGTACATGTACAGCACACCTTAAAACATTGTGTAATGATCATATTGGGTCTTCTCCAGTATTCTCTTTCCAGTAGTGGCCATCAGCAAATGTTTAGAGTAAGTGCAGCCTGAATGTGATGCTTGTTTTCCTCACATGAAACATTTTCAGCTGAGAGAATTTACTGGCCTAGATGTGGTTCTTGTGTGCTTAACAGCACTTGCTGCCTTTATCATTCAAGTATTTGTCCACTGTATTGCTGAACACATGTAAACTGTTAAAAATTACAAAGCTCCCTCCAAAAGAACTAACACACTTTTGGAATTAAACCCAGTAGTTAAATCTTGCTAGGATTTAGGCTGAAAATTCATGCAAACTTGTTCTTAAGAAGCTGGTCGCTATAGGTAGAAAACAGACCTTCCATCAAGTCCTAGTGTCACAGAGAGTTGGCAGGGAAAGACTGTGATCACACAGTTAATATTAAATATCCCTCTACCATTCTTTTCCACTGATATCAACAAGCACCAGATATCCAGCATCCACGTAGCAATCTATTTTATCCTTCAGAGCAGGGTCACATCACATGTACTGCTTACTGGGAAGACTTCTTGTCCCAGGTAATTTTCAAAATATACTTGAAAATTGTTAGAAACTGTTACTGTAGAATCATGCAAGTTGGCTGAGTGAAAAACATGCCAGAAGTGTTTCTAGAAGCTTAATATTATAGAAAAATAAGTTCCAGTGCAAAGGAACATGTCTAGGTACCTTTAATTAACAATCATGGTTGCAGCCTTAGAAAAGTAGTAACTGGTACTGTACTGTGCTGTACTTCTAACTGTGCTGTGACCCTATTTTATATAGCAGAATAGGTGTAGGCTAAGTCATTCCCCAGTTAGCTTCCATGCATATGGGCTCTTGGGAACAGCTGTTTTCTCTGTCTGAGCCTCTCCTGAGTGTCAGCATACCTTCATTCTGCTTTCATTTCTCTTTTCGATCAATTCATATATATTTATCCATGTGTAAAATATAAGACGTTAAAGGTAAGTGTCTAATCAAATGCATAAAGCATCTCAATCTTCTGATCTTCTAAATGGCATTGCTTGCAAAAACAAGAACAGGGAAAGAACAGTAGGAGTTGATGCAAATGGAGATGTTGATAAGCAGCCTAAACATTGCATGGGCATAGACCACAGCCCTTGTGTTCACCTCAGATAGGCACAGCCTGATTTGAAGGGTCAGTTCAATGAATTCAATGAGACAAATCTGTTTTAAATTCCAGGGCATTTTACAACAGGTTAGTTGATTTTTTCACTGACTCACTTTGCTACTGTGCCTTCTGTGCTAGGCCTGAATGTCAGCCTGCACTTGTTTGCTTAATGTCATCCATCAATTATCAAATGGCATCTCTCATTGGAATCAATGTAACCAGGCTGATGAAACATACACCATAAACAACAATTATAATGAAAATTAAGGAGAGTTTTCTTGTGAGTATATATATGGATAGTGATTTAAGACTGTCACTGTCACTCATTTTCAATGCTACCTAGCTCTCTAGGCTACTTTTTGCAACCCATTTATCCAGACTTTTCTCCAGCCTCTTTTCCAACCATATAAGTATAAAATAGGATAATGATGTTGAAGTCTATCAATATGTGTTAGCTGTATACATGTAATGAACTGAGATGTACAGGAAAACCACCTACATGCACTCATGATTAGATGCATTCTGATACACATGCAAAGCCTTGTGATTGCTGATAGTCTTTCTCACTATTTCTTAACTTCTTGTATAATGCAGATACATATGATTTCTAAGTGGATGTAAAATTATTATTGTATTTTTATAAATAGAATTTATCTGGCTGCAAGCATAAAATACTAAGTTTTGTCACAAAAGATCTTAAAAATCAACTGCTAATGTGGGATGCTAAAGACAGGACAAATATAAAACCTAGGTAGGAAGTTGGGACATTTGTTTTCTGATAAATTTTATGGACTTTATTTTTCACTCATCCAGTCCCATGTTATTTATCACGTGTTTACCTGCTGTACTTGCCACACAGACTGCAACTGCCTGAGGCAGGATCTGATTTCTCTGCTACATGTCCGTATACTACATAGTACAATCGATCCTTGACTAGGTGCCTAGACAGTAGCATGGTGTAAATAAGTTATAACTTCCCAGTGCATGGCCTTTTGTGACTGAATTAAAGACAGCATGGGATGGTGAAATAGATGTATTGTAAATTGAAGTCAGTAAGGACAGCAGACAATCACTGTTGTCCCTGAATACATCATAAAAATAACATGCAAGAGATTAATAGTGAAAATTTATTTTGTTCCAAAAGAGAAAATAACTGTCAATGATTTATATTCACTTCATTTCTTCATATAGTTGGGATGACCTTTCATATTTACCAACCAGGACCCAGCTGGATTTGCCACCAATGTCTTAGAGAATGTCAGGGCTGAGTGGTCTTTATAATCTACTAATCCTGGTGCAGTATACCAGGATAAAAAAAAGGCTGTTAATTAATACAAGCAGTAGAAACAATGTATAAATTAGACACATGTCCACTTGGAAAATATGAAGTTCATGACAACTGGAAAAAGGGAAATATAATCCCATTTTCAAAAAGGGGAAAATGAATGACATCAGGGAACTACAGACCAGTCAGTTTCACCACTGTGCCTATTAAAATCTTGGAGCAGATTATCCTGAAAGACATGCTGAGGCACATGAAAAACAACAAGGTGGTTGGCGACAGCCAGCATGGCTTCATTAAGGGCAAATCCTGCCTGACCAATTTGATAGGCTTTTATGAAGGGGCTACGGAAATAATGGACAGGGGTAGAGCACCTGATGTCGTCTACCTGGACTTGTGCAAAGCGTTCGACACTGTCCCACACGACATCCTCGTCTCTAAATTGGAGAGACATCAATTTGATAGGTGGACCACTTGGTGGATAAAGAACTGTCTGGATGACCACATGCAAAGAGTTGTGGTCAATGGCACGATGTCCAGCTGGAGACCAGTAACAAGTGGTGTCCCTCAGGGACTGGTGTTGGGACCGGTCTTGTTCAACATCTTTACTGGTGACATGGACAGTGGGATTGAGTGCACCCTCAGCAAGTTTGCCAATGACACCAAGGTGTCTGGTTTGGTTGATACACTGGAGGGAAGGAAAGCCATCCAGAGGGACCTTGACATGCTTGTGAGGAGGGCTGATGCCAACCTGATGAAGTTTAACCATGGCAAGTGCGAGGTTGTACACCTGGGTTGGAGCAACCCCAGGCACAGCTACAGGTTGGGCAGAGAAGAGATTCAGAGCAGCCCTGCAGAGAAGGACTTGGGAGTGATGGTTGATGAGAAAAAATGAACATGAGCTGGCTTCAGTGTGCTCTTGCAGCCCAGAAAGCCAACCGCATCCTGGGCTGCGTCAAAATAAGTGTGACCAGCAGGTTGAGGGAGGTGATTCTGCCCCTCTACTCTGCTCTCGTGAGACCTCACTTGGAGTTTTGTGTGCAGTTCTGGTGTCCTCACCACAAAAAGGACATGCAACTGTTGGAGCAAATCCAGAGGAGGGCCACGAGTACAATCAGGGGATTGAAGCACCTCCTGTATGAAGGTAGGATGAGAAAGTTGGGTCTGTTCATCCTGGAGAAGAGAATGCTTTATGGACACCTCATAGCAGCATTCTAGTATCTGAAGGGGGTCGGTCTATAGGGATTCTGGGGAGGGACTTTTCATTTGGGACTGTAGTTATAGGACAAAGGGTAATGTTTTGAAACTTAAAGAGGGGTAGTTTAGTTTGGCTATAAGGAAGAACTTTACTGTATGTGTGGTGGGGCGCTGGAACCAGTTGGCTGCCCAAGGAATTTGTGAGCGCTCCATCCCTGGTGGTGTTCAAGGCCAGGTTGGACAGAGGGTTGTGTAGCATGGTTTATTGGGAGGTGTCCCTGCCCATGGCAGGGGGGTTAGATCTAGATGACCTTAAGGTCTTCTCCAGCCCTAACTATTCTATGATTCTATATTTGTAATAACATACTTATAGAAGTGTATTCATCTTAGGAAAGTACAGTTGCAAGGCATTTGTGGTCTTGTCTACTAATATTCTTTTTAAAAAGGACTGTATTCTCTCAATTTTTTGTCAAAAGAATATGGAATTACTTTTTAGTTTGCAGCTTGAAAGGAAGGCCAGTGAGCAGCAGACTAAGTGTGTGGCTGGGCCCTGCACTCCTCCTTGATGGCCATCTTATCCAGCAAGAAGAAGCAGAGAAGAGGAAGAGTAAAAGCTGTGAAAATCTGAGTTCAGCCACCACGTTGTTTCTGCAGCCGCTGTTATCAAGTGTGCAATAGCTGGCCTTGACTGCTATCAGGAAAGATGTAAGTTCTCAGGTACCCAGGAGTCAGCAAATGGGAGATTTAAAGGACTGTATTGGTCTTTGAACAACAACTGAAAGTGGATTTTAGGGCCTAATGAGTTACCTGTGGTCTGTGTGATGAAGCTGACTGGCCACAATAATCTGGGGTAGACAAAGCTGCTGTCTCAGAGATCAGCTTATGGAGGTGTATTGTACTGATCTGTTCTGTAGGTCACAGTGGCACTGGTAACTAGGATGAGCTTCCCACCTGAAAGAATTTGTTAGAACAATTCTGTTGATCATAAAATTAAGAAAACACTGCAAGGCAGGCAAACCTCTTAGGAATAGAGGGCAATCAAGAATATCATTTTATGTTAAAATAGATTATGCTGAAAACCTTAGTTCTCAAACTCATGACTGGCAAGGTCTTTACAAAATGTTTCTATTTAACTAGATTTATTTCTGTTTTATCTTCATCTTGACTCATCCAGTCTGTTCTGATCCAAGTCTTCATTTCAGGATATAAAGATTTCCTGGGAAAAGAATTCAGAACTGCCCTGATGACAGTGGTGATATCACCACCTTCATGATGACGTGGCTAAGCTTTTGACTGTGTTTTGAAAATGAGGGATACCATAGAACCTTATGGTCATTGTGGGCCTGAGCAACAGCCTGATTTCATTTGTGGGAAATTCCTGGCAGCAAGAAACTGTGCCAGCCTCTGAATAATTCCATCCAAGACAGACATGGTCTGGCAACGTAAAAATTGCCTAGTCTGGAGTTTCATGGTGACCTGTGATCACTTTCACTGAAAGGCTTATTAACACTTTTTGTCTATTCAGACATTTGCTTGGTAGAGTATCCATATGACAGAGAGAGATTTGGGTAATTCTTTCCAATCCATATTTTTCTGAATCTGAGAAGTTCCCATTAGAAACCAAATTTATATAAAAAAAGCAAGCAAGTCTGAAAAAGTCTTGAGATGTCTTCATAAAAAATACACATTTACACGCTGGTATCAAAGATGGAGTAATTTTCCCTGTTTTCACATTTTTAAAATTGCATTAAATTTTAGGGCAGAAATTTGGCAAGTCTCCCATGGCCACCTGGGACCACCTTAAATAATATGTATGACCTGCCTGTTTTACCCTGTGACAGCTTTGAACTTGCTCAACAGAGACTTAGCAGTGTATGTGATGTATCATATGCGGCAGTTCAGGGGGAAAAAACTAAAAGCAAGGCAGCAGGGGAAGTGGGAAGGCTTGCAAATAGGAGCTCTAGGATAAATTGTTTTTTCTGGATTACATTGTTGCTTCTGCGGTTTGAAGTTTCGAACACCTCACAAAGTAGTTTATGATTTCACAGGATTTACAAAGACAGTGCTCAGAAGCACTGATTTTTCCTGTGATGTAAGCTTACTTGTCTCTTGGAAAGATGTATGAGCAAATATAAAATATTCTAGGTAAAGAGAGCCCTATGCTGTTTAAATGCACTATATTCAATTGATGTTTGTGTGCATATACATGTGTGTGTAAGTATATATGTGCATGCATTTATTATGCATTTAAATTGGAATTTCCTCTCTCCTTATTTCAGTTTCTTTATTCACAGTATCTCAGTCTTGGTTGAATTACTGATCCATTTTTACATTTTAGGTAACATTTTGAAAAGTGCCATTGTATGTCAGAAAATAAAGAGTGTTCAGGCTCTGAAGGCGATTTAGGAGTTTTTGAAAATGGGGTCAAACTTTCTTTGTTGTTCGGCTGCACAAAAAAATTTACTTTCTGGTCTTATAACGATTTATTGTTTGCATTACAGCAACATAGATGAGGCCCAGTCATCTATGGAAAGGAACAGAACTCTATTGTCCTAGGTTTTTAAATAAACATATATTAGACAGCCTCTGACTCAAATGGTTTAGGAATTTTTTTTTCCCCCTCTGTCTGTCCCTGTATTTTCTTTCTATTACTTTCTTTTAAGGAGAATGCAAGCAATGTTAAAATTTAAATCTACAATGTTTGAGTGGTTTGGAAGGAAGCAAAACTGTTTCACTTATTCATGATCTTTAGAAAACGAAAAGACCAATTGCAAAGCTGAACCCTAAGAAAACCAAAATGACAAAAATATGACTAAACAAATGCTTGATTGAACAAGAAAAACACTCTCCTGCTCACAGAAAATAAATATTGACATGAAGAAGAGAACATTTATTAAAAATAAATAATTAATATAACTTTTTTGATATAAATTAATAACTGTTGGATATTTCAAGAGACCATAGTGTTTGGTGTAGTTTTTACTAGTTTTTCTGTCTTGACTGTGATCATGTGGGAAATTAAAGTGATTTGTGAATCTGTAGGAAAGTATGGCTGCTTCAAAGTCAGTGCTGCTAGCTTCCTTGTTCTCTTAGTTTGCATTGAGTGAAAGAAAATATTTCGGGGAAATATCAACACTTTTTCTTGTGGGAGCAGAAAGGGAGAGAGTACTACCATGTGAACACTCTGGTATTCAATAGTCCAATTCATGTCTTCAAATGAAGTTCTAAAAGTACTTCCAAATCGAAGAAGAGAAATATCAGCAAAGACTGTCTTCCAATGCCTAAAGGGTGCCTAAAAGAAATTTGGAGAGGGACTTCTTTCAAGGTCATGTAGTGACAAGACAAGGGGAAATGGTTTTAAACTAAAAAATGGGAGATTTAGATTAGACATTAGGAAAAAATTCCTCACTATGGGGGTGGTGAGGCACTGGAACATGTTGCTCAGAGAAGCTGTGGTTGCCCCATCCCTGGCAGTGTTCAAGGCCAGAGTGGATGTGGCTTTGAGCAGCCTGTTCTACTGGAAGGTGTCCCAGCCCATGGCAGAAGGTTTGGAACTGGATGATCTTTAAGGTCCCTTTCAACCCAAACCACTCTGTGATTCTATGATTTTATGAAGTATCAGACCTGTTGGCTTCACTTAACCTCTAGAAGCGCTTAAAGAACTCTTTTTGTTTGAATGGATGTGAGGAAAAAAATATTTACAATGAGGATGGTAAAATACTGGAACAGGTTTCCCACAGAGGTTGTAGATGCATCATTCCTGGAGACCTTCCAGGCCAGGGTGGATATGATTGTGGACAATCTGATCTAGTTTGAGATTTCCCAGCTCACTGCAGGTGGGTTAGCCTAGATGACCTTTGACAGTCCCTTCCGATCCTAACTATTCTGATTCTATGATTCCATGAATAATTGTGGTCAATATGTTTTGCTTATGTATATATGTACATTTGTAAGCAGGGTAAAAAGACTTTTCTCCCTTTTTCTGTTTGTATAGCCTGCCTAAAAGCCAGCAAAATTCTGGTCAGCTGTGACAAAGCATTTCTTGGGTACTGCAAGAAATTCATGGTATTTTCTTCCCTACTCTGCTCTTGGAATAGTGCAAAAATATCATTGATGTCAGAATGTCTGAGTTAAAACCTGAGGAGATGGATATGCATCTAAGCTCAGATATTTCTTCCAAACTAACTGATGTGCTGTGGTCTGCTCAGGACTCCTGCTTCCTCCATATTTGTGGAATTCTTTATCACAGAAATAACTCTGTTTGAAGGTTGGTGTTTCCCTGGATTGTCCCACAAAATGGACCTGAAAAATGTTTGGGACATTATATCTGAACACAAAAGTTCCTTAATCCCTCTTGGAGATCAAGATGTTAAATGAATTCCTCCACAGTGTTAAACACATACAGGTTTGCAGAACATAATTGCATTGCATAAAGTATACAAGATACAAGTTCATTATTTAGCTTTAATGTCTGAGGTTAAATAACAAGTGAAATTTTTGTATTGCAATTGCAAATTTCCCAACTTGGTTAAAAGATTTGTCCAGAAATTAAACAACTGTGATTGATAGAATTGCTTAGGAAAAGAGAAAATTCATATAGTCTAATTAGTGGGGTTTTTTGGTTGGTTGATTGGTGTTTTCTTTGGTTATTAGCATTGGTTTTGCTAAAGGGAAGGGAAATGTAATGTTTCTAGAGCATTTTGGTAGCTTTATAAATACAAACAAGGGAATAAAAATGCATTCAGAAATGGAGTCAATTTCTGCATTCATTTCTTTCTTTCTCCCTTTGTTTCATCTCCCATCTTCTTTTTCTCTCCCTACATATTGATTATTGAAATACTCTCTATACTTGCAATGTATTTAGATTTTCAGCAGCTAAATTCTGTGACAAGTATTTACTAAGAGGTTTTCAAATGGCCCCCATCTTCTTAAGCTTTGAGGGTCTTTTTTTATGTGACTAAGACATAAACATTGCACGGAATGACCTATGCTCAGAGAAACCTGCTAATCAATAGAAAACATTGCTATCAGTGATTAATATAAGTGTCCTGAAAATCAATGCACAATAGGGATTCAAAATGTTAGTGATTTCACTGGTGTTTCAATATCAGCTTTAAAGTCACCTCCTATTGTCAGCTCCAACTTAACATTAATTTCATTTAGCAGGAATCAATTAAGTGTTCTAAGTTCTCAAAATTATAAGAAGCTTGTTTCTGAAAAACCATTGTATCTGCAGTCAAATGTTCCACTAACCTGGTCATTTTACACACACACATGCGCACAGGGCAGTTTATTGCATTTGAGCTCTGCTCCTTGTAGTAGGTGACAGGTGGAACATAAAGGAAGCATCTATAGCTATTAAATCTATAGCCCTGGTCTTGGTAATACCTACAGCAATTACTGTGCTCATTAAATATGCCTACTTATATCATTGCAGTGATGGAGTTCTGGTTCCTCATGTCCAATTACACTACAGCAATATCCCCTTACTGCAACAACAGCAAGGTTATAAAGAACTGGAAACGAGCAGCTGGTATGGGACCTTGACTCATCCCAGTAGGTTGAGTTGCTGGTTCACTAGTGGTATTGCACTGGAATTTTCCAAAAGCCTTACTTTTTCCTTTTACCTCAGCAGGCTTTAAACCTGGAAGTTTTAAAAAAGACAATTCTCTTGCGAAAGTCTCACATTTACTTTTAAGTCCTGTTCTGACATTTTAAATGGAATTTGTAAAGTTGCTTCCTTTGTTTCTTTTTTTTTCTATTCATTAATTTTCTATTCATTCAGACAGAAAAAATGTTGTTAACTGCAGCAAAAAAAAACCCTAACAAAACAAAGGTTCTTTGAGGAGATGGAGGGACTTTGGATTTGCAAATGAAGAAAAAGGAATTGAGATTTTCCTGTGTTCTTGAATGTATTTCTTTGTCAGAAGATCCATTTCTCCTCCTGCCTGATCTATTTCTCCTTGTAGAAGAATTCTTTGCTTGACCTTGCAGCCAGTTTCTGACCTCTTTGCCTCATTTTAATTTGTGTGTGCACATGTATATTCAGTGCTCAAAGCTAGCATACTGGTACTTTTTTCTCATCTTTGCTATAGATGAATACACTGCATGCTAAGGATTTTCTTCTCCCTGTCATGCCCACTGTGAATATGTATACACATACACAGAATTCCATTTGAGTCCCTTGTCGCTAAAAATGTTTAAACAAGAAATAAACCCATAAAAATACTTTTAAATTGGAAAGCTGGCATAAGAAGCTGGGATATCCAGCTGTTTTTGTAACCTTTCATCTCCTTCTATTAACTCAGGTGCATTTTATTGGTCAGTCAAACTTATAAACATTTCCAAAATATAGATATACAAGTTGTTTTCTGCCTTGTTTTTGCTATGGTTTTTTTATTCTTGCCACAAGCTCCTGCCAGTAGCACCAGTGACAAGTATGAATTAAGACAAAAGGCTGACAAGCTTTGTAAAAACATTTCTTCTATCTTAGTAAAGAAAGTGAATACTGCACCTTGATTTTTGCTTAGTTAATCCAATTACTTCCTAAAATCATTCCTCATGACTAGTCAGAATTAACTCTAACAGGAGCAGCAAATGCCAGTTAGGTCTCGTTTAATCTCATCTTAATCTGATGGTAGATGTGGTGGCCTGTTTCAGCATGACCTTTACATGTTTCCTTGTTTTTAAACAATTAAATATGTTTACTTAATTAGAAAAAATATAAAAACTCTGGAACACAAAAGGTGACCTACTTGTTTTGAAGTTATGTTATTATAGAAGTAAAGTTTCCACAGAGAAGCAACAAAAACATTCTGAAACATGTTTTGCAAAACATAGCTTATTCTGCACAAAAGAGAGCTAGAGGGATATCAGTGGTAAAACTGTCACTGACTGTATGTAGAAGCAGTTCAGTGCTGAGTTTCTTTGAAGATGCCATTATAGTTTCTGGGTGTCTTTCCAGAGAGCTTTTTAATGAAAGAGAAAGAGAAGAGAGAGAGATTAAAATCTGATACCACAGTGAAAGATCTATGTAAACTGAAAGGCTATGAAGCTTTTTACTTTTATTCTTATGTTGTATTAATAGTTTTCAAATCTGAATGAGTTAACTAGTCATGAGTTTAAATAGGATTATCAAAACATGATTCCACATATTAGAAAAACAAAATCAAGGCAAAGAACTGCAAGTTGCCAAACAAATTTGTGAAAGAGTTGGGAAAAGATCTATCTACCTGAACTCCAGTGCTCTAATGTATGAGATTAATTTACTAATTCTTAAATAAACATATTCTTTTTTTTTTTTTTCCTGGAAAAATATTCCTGGAATTTCACATGCTGATATTCTAGTCATATTGCAAGTAATTTTTTTTCATCTGAAAATTTTACTTGTTGTAATTTTTTTTTGTCTGTGCTTCTACCTATACATTTGGTCATTGCAGCATTATTATTATTTCAATATTGATCTTGATTTTCTTGACGTAATTTGAAATTGCAATTGTTGTTATCCTTAATTTGTTTTTTTCAAAATCTGTTAATGGTTAAGAGGAGCAGTAGTGTAACAAATCATTTAAAAAACTATCTTTAAATTTGTCTAGAAAAATTTCCACTACCTTCCCTTGCAAATATTTCTTGAGAAATTAACTCCTAACAGAGACAAAAACTATTAAAATGCATGAATATGTGAGTTATCCAATATATTTTGTTATACAAATGCTTTCTTTTTTTTTTTTCACAAAGCCTATTACTTCTCACTGATCACAGTAGATTCAGCCATCACTTTGTGCTTCTGAAATCTACATGCACAATAGCTTAGTTCCAGAAATATGAAATACTCTTTAATCAAGGAGAAAAAAAAAAAAAGTAATTGTCTGGTGACTGGGGTATCTGGAGAAGAAGTGTATCAAATTAAGTCCTCAATGAAACCAGAATTTGCATTCCTTTCCTAAAGAATTTTTAGGGCAAAACTGTCCAAGAGAAATGAAAACAAGTGAACTGGCTGCTACCCTTTGAGCCTTGGTGTCAAACCTGACTCCTAATTAACTACCATTCTCTTTCAGGACCACATCATGCTCTGAGAGTGTTCCATTTTTTTTTGCCCCCGTCTTTATTCCCCAACTTCCAACAGTTTGGTGTTAACAGGGTGAGATGTGGAAAATTAACTATTTGAGGAATGCGGAGTAGTGTGCTTTTCTTTATGCCATATTTGCTAAGCTTTCAGGTGTTTTGAACATTTAATTCCTTTTTTAGATCACTTGAATGAATAGTGCTTGTGGTGCAACTGGGCAGCTTCTATAGCCGTGCAAATTCACCTGGAGATGAAAGGCCATAGCTGTTTTCAGATTCAGTGGAAAATCTTATTTGTTTTCTAATGAATTTTGAAATTAACCTTCTTTGTGGCTTTAATTTGCAAGATAAAACAGTTCTCTTTTTATCTTAAAGCAATGGAATCCAAAATCCACCGGAACCTGTAAACTGAGACAATAAAACAAAAGTGCAGTCTCTTTAATGTTGCCATATGAACTTGGAAAATGCCCAGGACCTATGTGCCTGTACCTAGTTTTGGTTTAGTACCATGGCAATGTAGAAGGCCAATTGTCATGGGTTCAGCAGTAGCAGTCATTTTTTCTCCTTCTTAGTTGGTGCAGCACTGTGTTTTTCACTTGTGGCCTGAGAACAGCGCTGATAACACCAATGTTTTAGTTACTGCTTA
>JANRGW010046109.1:0-26652 GCA_024733675.1 Psilopsiagon aymara | reverse complement strand
CGGCGGGCATGGCGGCGGCGCAGCCGCTGCGCGGGAGGCGGACGCAGCGCCTCGAGGCGCCGGGCTCCTGCAGCCGGCGCTGGGTGGGCTCGGAGCTCGCTCCGCTCGCACTCGGCTGCCCTCAGCTGAGCCGCCCTGTTTGTCACGCGTGCGGAGCTGTGCCCGGGCCGGGCTGCAAGACAGCGTGGCTGCGGTGGTGGAAACGGCCGAGTGCAGGCGCTTGTCCTGGGTGGGCGAGGTTTGGCAGCTGGAGTTGTGAAAGGTCACACATAAACCTCTCTGAAAGGCTATAATCCTCCGAGAAACGCGGCCTTCAACTGTCCAGGTTACAGCCATCATCACAAGCGTGCATATGTATCTGAACAGATATAATGTTGTTGCTGCTACGGTGAATGTTCCAGGCTGGCCGCTGTCAGTGCTTTGGTTTTGAGGCCTTCTGTGCTTCTTGGTGTCAATTTGTTTATTCTCCAAAGCTGCTATTCGTGAATTATAGTGGATTTTACACTGTGCGTAGAGTATCACTTACATGGCATTTAGATGTAGTTCCAAGTGTACTGGTTTGGTGGGATTTTAAGGCAAGTGTACTTAAAGATTCAAAAGCTCTCAAGCTCTCATAAAGTGATTCCTTATCCAGATTTACCATTTGTGGGCTGATGTTGTTCTCTGTTCCTATGAATAATCATAGGGGCATTTGTCATTCATGATAAAAGCAGGCATAAGCACACAAAAATGTTTGCATGAGCCAACTCTGGCTCTTGGAAAATGCTTCAAATATTTTTAGATCTGAACGGGATTACATGCAGAATGTAAAACAATGTTGGGAATTACTCAATGCTGCCCTGTAATGTCAAAATCATAGGTAGCTGCCTAAGGTCATGAGATAACATTACACTTTCATGTTGCATCTTGGTGTCAGTTCCAGTCTTTGTTGATAGTGATGGATGTCACTGCAGTAGTTACCTGATGCCAAAGCGGAGTTTGAACATGAATTCTAATACTACACATAAATATGAAATTCAGAGCAAAAATTGGTATCTCGTGCGTCCAGTTTTTATGTCCTGTAGATTGTGAAGGCAATTTTGCTACAACTTCATCCTTTTTCTGACTATTCTTCCTTTGATTCTCAAAATATTTTTATAGACAGTCAGAAAACATGCTGTTTGTTGACCATAAAATGAGAATATGTAGGATGAACGATTTAAATTTCATCCAAGTTGCAGCAAGCTTTGCGTGAATGACTCCTGTTAACAAAAAAGTAAAAAAATACTTTGTGTGTGTCCCTACTTGGGAAGCAATTGCTTATCTGCATAGGAGGTTATCATAGAGTCAGAAGTAGGTGAATGGACAGCCCAGTATCTAGTTTCACAGACATACAGGAGCAACTCTTACAGACAACATTGATTAGCCCAGGCAGAGATACTAACTTCTTACAATGAGCTAACCTAGAAATCTGGGTACCTGAGCAAACTTGGTAGAACAGCCATTGGATGGCTTGCAGACAGTTTGTGAAAGAGGCAAAACACGTAATATTTGTGGTTTCTCTGTAGGCCAGTTGTATCTATGCACTGTGTATCCACAATGTTACTACGGAAGAGGTGGGATACCCTATTTGATGTACTGGTGTACTCTGCAGAGTTTCTTGTTCAGACCTGTCCTCATCATTGTCAAGAAAGGAGCAAGATTTTATGCTTGTTTTGTATCAGGGTTTCTCTTTTGTCTAGTCTAAAGAATACATAACAAAAAATAATTATTTTTTTGCATATATACATATATATTGCACCTGTATATATACATATATCGGTGTACTGATTGCAGGTGTAACAGTTATTTTACTTTCGTTGTAGCTAGTGCAGTACTGTGTTTTGGTTTTAATCTGGGAACAATGCTGACAGTATAGAATTTGCGTGTAGGTCTTCTCAAAGTTCAAATAAGACTGAGACTTTCTTCCTCAATAAAAATATTGAAGAATTAGATCTTTATGTTTTTCCCTAATTCCAGGTATAAACCTTCAAGTTATTTACTGCAGCAATTTCAGGAGTTGGTTCGTATAGTCACAGATTTATAGTGTGACCTCAAATAATCTGAATACTGACATTCTAAACCAGTTGGTTGTTTCAGTCCAGTCCTCTATATTGGGCTGTTTAATTCCCACAGCCAGTGATTGGCACATACATGAACAGCAATGAAATCATATACTTACTGGTAATCAATGACACACATTTGTGTTGCTTTTATCTTAGAATGATGGGGAAGCCACCATTATTAGTGCATAGAGGCTGCTGTTAAGTTTAGGCAGTTTGCACAGGCTTCAGAGACTCTAACCCAAAATTTCAGTCTTCCCATATGTAAAGACAGCACCATCTTATTTAGACTTTTCTGGCATTGCAGGAAATCTGTGCACTATTCTGACTGTAGCTGGGAAGGTGTTAACACACATCTGTGACTTCTGAATTATTTTGTCGTTTTTTTTTCCTTTATATTCCTCCATTTGCCACTTGAATGGTTTTTAAACTCAGGCACTGATTTGGTAATGCTAATTTGATATTTTAGAAGCTGAAGTTGCCTTTGACCAGCAAAGAAGTTGAAAAAGAATCTGTTTCCTCAAAGAAGCATGGGCATTTTGAAGTTGTATTTGAAACATAATAGTACATTTTAACTTAAATTGGGAAATGTTAATCACTGACTTTAACTTCTTACCAGATTAAAACCTTGGTTCAGCAAATCCTTAAACCTATCTTTAATTTGACCATTAGTCAAGTAGTCTATTAAGTGAGTTTTAGTCACTTAACTAATCCCATTTCCATTTCGCAAATAATTTAAATTTGTAATCTGACTTAAGTCCCATTTCATTGAAGATTTCTTGCATGCTTCAAGTGAAATATGTGCTAAAGGAAACAGGATTCAAATCATTAACCCTGCTAGCTATTTTGCTCCAGATTATACCTTGCAACTTTCCCTGAAGCACAGTGGATTGAGGTTTCTCTGCTCTCCAGTCTGGGTGAGGCCATCTGTGCATTAGAGTTTTGCTAATGTATTTTCAGTTAGAGATATGAGAGGGTGAAAGTTAATAATGCAAATGGGGTGTTTGTGGAGCTTCCTTGTAGGCACAGATTATACTAACAAAGGAAGGGGTTTTTTTTCAGTACATATAGAAGAATCTAAATACAGTGTGTCATTTAGACATGTACATATATTTTATCTGTTGGTTGGTTTGACATTAGGTGTTGAAACACCTTCAATATGGACGTTCATGGGATGACATAATGTTGAGTTTCATGTAGCAGTAGAAGTCAAAACACATTTGTCTTGTAGGACGTGCTTGTGAGCTAGTGTTCTAGTGCTCTTGAGTAATAGCACCGTTCCCACAGGAATTGTTGCAGCACATGGTAGAGTATACTCCTGGATTACCTTTTGCCATCTTGCACAGGCACAGCTATTCAATGAACTCAGGTTAGTAACCTTTTAGGAAAGATGTTTCTAAACTGTGATACGAATATTGATAGTTGTACGCATGCGATTTAAAAGCATATGGTCACTTCTGGAGCACTATCACTCACACACCCTTCTAGAAAATAGGAAACTGCTGGTGCCACTGCTAAATCTAGAGGTGCTACCCAAGCAAATGATGATGGGTCTTACTAAAGTTCATTTGCTTCTGCCTGTAATTTGGATCACAGAATGTGCTGCTGACGCCCACAGCCACTTCTTTCTGCTTTTGAAGTATGAATAGAACAATAACCTGCATCCAAAACTTCCCTAACTGGTCATATGAAACCTGTAGCTAGGAAAATTGTAACAAATATTTTTAAGGCTACTGTACACTACTATTTCATTAGCGGTGTTAAGTTTATCAGAGGAGGCTTTGACTCTTGAACTATAATATTGGTTGCGTGGTTTTAATTTATGCAGAATACTATTAGAATGTTAGTTGTAAAGCAGTGAGAGACCTGACTCTGAGGCATTAGGGATGGGTGTAAAGAAGAGCTTTGTTGTAATCCAGCATAGTAAGTGTATAAATAGTGCCCATCTAATTAAATGCTTAGAAGCTTATGGATGGTGCATATGTCAAGGAATGATGCATTGTATCATTTTCATCATATTTTGCTTCTGACACATATGATCCCATGAAAAATTCAGATGGGATATTAGGGATATTATTTCAGAATTAGGGTATTGTAGTTTCTTGGGGCTTTGTGCCTCAAGTTTTGCTTCAGAAAATTTAGAAAATAATGGCTGTATTTTTTCTCTGGTGGATCCAGCCATTTCTTAACAAATCTTATATGTGGTTCTGTTAAAGCTGGCTTCACATAAGACGTATACTCTCAGAATTGATAGGAGTTCTGGTATCACTAGAAATTGATATGGGTCCAAGTGACTTCTGTTTTGCTTGCATGAACTGGGAAAAAATACAGGTGTGACTACAAAGTGCTCAGTTTTGCCCCACTGTAACTCTCAAATAAAATGGAATACTATGAGTAGTTAGTAACCAACTCAATCTAAAGCGATGTTTGAAGGTCTCTTGTGATTGAGATGCAGAAAAGCAGTGGAAGTGTGCCACGTTTCAACATGTTTTCCTAAAGAAGGAGTCGTTGGGTGAGTCAGTGTTCTCTGTTGGCTTTCTCCTCTTTCCATTATTGGAAATTTGGCATCTATTAGCCAGCTTCACCTATTTGTGACTAAGAAGTAGGACTCTTAATGGTACAAATGTCAGTGGCTGGTAGGAGAAAACTCAAGGAATTTATACACATTCTTTGAGAGAAAGTCATTCTGTTCTGTGTTCATTCCCAGATATACAACTAGAGGATAAGAACTAGTCAGACAAGGATAAGCAACCAGAGAAGCTTAAGTTAGATGACCAATTATAACACCTATAGCACCTCTTCGGCCACTGCTGGAGCAAGTAGGGGATGTTGAGGATGACTGCAGGTAAGGAAAAGGCAGCAAACTGGGGAAATTGCAAGGATTTTAGGGGATATGGTAGGAAGATGTAAACCACATTGATGGGAAGGTAGGCCTTAGTAGTAGTACTACTAATGGAGCATCTTCTTACTCTTTTTTTTTCTTTTTTTAAAGTATATAATCCTGTTAATAGAAAAATTTCTGAAAATAGAAAAAATAATTTCTTATTTAAACAAATTAACTTTAAATCCAGTATGGATTTTTGTAAGCAGGTTAATCTCTTTATGTACCTTGAGATAGCGGCATTTACTCTGTGTATTTGTGTTGAATTCATATGCACAACCATTTCTGTAGCATGAAGAGTTAATGGTTACTTTGATTTAAAACTTACCGTAGTACCTCTCTAGTACCATAGAGGGGAATTTATATTTCAGGTCCTAATTTCATTCTTTTAATTATGATCTTTTTGGATATGTTAAATTAGATGTTTGAAGGAAGTTACATCACTACTAAGTCATTAAGGATTTCACAGAGATTGTTTAAACCACTTCAGTTTGATCCTCAGCATGTGTACAGCATTAATGCTCTAGAGTTCTATTAGTGTGTACAGAGTTAGAAGTGCGAACTTGTGGGCTGAGTGTCCTTATCAGCCTCAGGAAGATCAAATCCCCACATCTCATGCAAATGATGCAGTTCTTGTCCAGTAGAGACAGAGAAGCTTCCTGTCTTTCCAGCTGAGAGGAAGTCACTGTGCAACCAGGAATGTAAGAGGCCTGGCGCCACCAAAAAACCTTTGCACAAAAGGGTTGATGCCTCAGTGGAGTGATGAACGTATTCCTCTGGAACAGCTGGGGAGACCTGAGGTCTGGATCCACCTAGGGGGTGAGGATTGTTTGAACCCAAGCTAAGGTTTAGGAGCTGCTCTTTGGAAAATACAGTGTTCATACTTCTCTACACAGTTAAGTGGATGTTTGTGGCTTGCAATGCTGGATTTACATGCCTATATCTAATATCCTAATTAAGGTCTCTGTGGTTTTTTGTGGATTATCTTGTAAGTAACAAGTCTTTGTGGGTAAGGATAGGCTGATTGTTTTATTTTCAGTATCTTTTATCTGCTATGTCTGAAGTACAGGTTTGTTACAAAAATAGTAAGTCTAATATTTGTGTTTAAAATCTTTCCTATGAGAAGGTTTTCATGAAAGACTGGGCTTCTTTCCAGTACATATTTATGTTTCAAATCTGAAATGGTTTTGTAGGAAAATAATAAATAATAAATCCTGCATAGCTACTAACAACCAGGAAACAAATTAAAAGTAAAAACTATCAATTTCCTCATTTTTAAGGCTGTAAAATTAGAAATAAAGATAGGATACATTTTAAATGAAAATGAAAAAAATATTTTTTAAAAAATACTTTAAAAATATCTTTGGAATAACACAATTATTACTTACCGTAGATACCAGATGGAAAGAATTACAGAGAATGGGTTTGGTTGTGCAGTGTCACACAAGCAAATAGCAGTATTAATAAGGAACTAAAAGATCTAATTAATTTTTAGAAATAATTTGCTTGCTCTGTGTACTTTAGATCTCTCACACAGTGTGAGAATCATGATTTTATATTCATTGTTGACAGTCCGCTTACATCTATGAGGAAATCTGTGCTTAAATCACATAGCTATATGGATAGTATATCAAAGATAGGAGTTCATTATACATCTTGAGTTTCTGAGGCTTAAATCTCAAAGGATGATTTCTTTAAAGAAATTAAATTATCTTGAAGAGTTTCCAGTCTGATTCTGGTAATATATTTACATAAACCTTCAATTTGTGACCGGAAGTTTTACTCTAAGATATAGGAAGTGTGCATCAATACAGCTTCTATCACTAGATTACAGCCCCCCAGCCCACGCCCTGATAAAGATTCGTTGTAAAGGACAAAACCAGTGGACTGTAGTTTTTGACGGAGTTTATCCGTGTGCCATCTGCTGGTCATGCAAAGCGAATGACCATTTCGAAATCTCTTGTTTCTTCTATAGTGCTGAACATACGCATCTCCAGCTGGAGACCGTAAAAGCAACAGGTTTCTCAGCATCTCTCATCGCCTTTAACTCAGGGCAAAGGCATTTAGATTACCTGAAGAGAATCGACTGTAGTTATTAACAATCTCTCTGCCTTTTTAAGATGCCCAGCCTTACCTTTTTATGCTTCTTTCACATTAGAAGGAGATAGAGGGGGCATTGTAAGCATTTAGCTAAGTGTCATATGTGTCTCCTGGAATTATAACCTAGCTCTGACATATAGAAGATACTGGAATATTTAGATGTAGCTGAAACTCTTCTGATTCTCAGATGTCTGCTATAATCTGGAATTCTGGCATATATGTGAGGGGTTTTTTTTATCTTTAAGACAAACATTTATCAGCCAAAATTTTATAATCTAACATTCAAGTCCTCCCAGAGATTTGCATTCTTTAAACACGTTGTAACTTCAGGAACTCGTGGGTTTCAGGGTGTATCCAGCTAGATGGTGGATACACTTGTATGTAATAGTGTATGGTAGAGAAAGATAATACCTACACAATAAAGGAAGCCTTTATTGGCAAAGGTTTGTAGTTGTTATGGAGACAGTAATTCTAAATCTAATAATTCTTTGCTGTATGTTTGGAAATTTAATATTTTTTAAAATAATTTAGGATTGTTTGCTCATGTATCTGTTTAAATCACGAATAGAAATTAGGAAGAATTAAATCACAAGGAGAATTTAAAACAAGCCATTTGAAATTGATACAGATGAGCAGGAATGTTGTCATTTGGCCTTAAAGAAAATGGTATAAAGATAAAACAGTTGCAGGATAGGGTTGAAATAATACGCAATAGCATTTTCTTCCCTTTTTTTCTTTCTTAATGTTTTCTTGCCCCTTTCCTGCTGCTGATCTGGCAACTTCACAGCAAAGAGTAGTGGGAGCACTATTTTTGCAGGCACTGCTTCTAATACTGTAAAGCCACAGAAGCCTGTACTGTATAAAGGCCACATACTAATTAAAAACTACCATGGTATTTATTGTGCTTTGTATGAACAAGGATTGAGTTTATTGATCCAGATTTAGTGTCATTTCACAACAGGGTCCCAAGAAAATACTCTGCAAATTTCCACATATGCTAATGAATTTCATTTTACTTTGTTAAATGCTTTTTGTCGCTTCCCAAACTATTTCTAGTTACTTGAAATTTAGTACAGTATGTCTTTTTATATATCTAAGGCCCTTTGGGGAAATGATATTAAAACATTGTTAATGATTTGTTTTGCTGCAGTCTACTAATTGTCAGACACCATGTTAACCATCTTATGTAACACACTGTTGCACTTAAAAAAGAGCTATAGTACTCCATCAGTCTTTACAAAATAGTTGGAAATGGCAAAAAGCCCCTGGAAACCCAGGTGCTGGGCATGCAGGACGTAAGAAGCCATGACAGGTGGGATTAAGGGGCTTTTAATGTGTGGCATGGCTTTCAGCATGGGTTCTGCAACCCCCAGTGAGTTTATAATTATGTCTGCCTTTGTCAACCCAACTGAAGACCACATAGAAGAGATGCCCACTCATCTTGGGTAGTCCCATATGCTGGTTCATCTGGTGAAGGGTGGAAAGCTGAAGGTAACCAGTAAGTGTACAGCAGTGGAGTTACTGCTGCAGAGCTGTAAGAGCCTCCAAGTGCTAGGAAACACCTGGCAGTTGCAGACACTTGAACTGACAGGTGAGAAGTAGAGTGGGAATGCGAAGGCCATATGGGCCTTAATAGTAATAACAAATCTGTAGAAATTGGTTATGTGGTTTTAGAATTGTTGTTAGTAAATGTGGTATGTGTTTCTTTGTTAAAGAAACCTTGTTTGTTTTGCTTTGCATTTTAGGTATGTTGGGTTTCGTAAATGAATGTTTTATTTGTTCTAAATGTGTTGCAGCTACTTAAATAGTTCAGGTGCAGATCTTTAAATCATAGGTTGCATAGCAGACAGTGAGGGTGAGTTGACAGTACAGTGTTGTTTCTGAGAAGGAGTTGCAAAGCTTTTAATTCTTGTTCTGTCATTTTTCATAACAACTTGTTAAGTTTTGTCAGCATCTGCACTTGCCTGTGGTGTTCCCAGGCTATCAAACTGCCCCAAGATCGAATGGCAAACCAGATTTTTTAAATCATACATTCTCATTGATAGGATGAATTTTTACATGAACATAATTCACTTCAATCTATTAAACTTTCATTTTAGTATAATGCTTACCACACTCATTGTCTACATATAGAATATTTTTTCACATTAATCATTTGGCATAATGATAAAATTTGATCAATAGAACTTTAAAACTAATTGGAGGGTAGAGTAGGTACGAAACTGTGGCAGTGTCTCTGTGGAGGTGAAGGACAAATGTAAAGTTCAGACTGAAGTGATGTTTAACTCCCTGAACCAGTGAAAGCACTGCTATTGTACCTTGGCGGTTTGGTTAGATTAAATTACTTAACTACATTGTTGTGTTTTGGGAACATCTTAACATTTAAATAAGCTCTTTCTCCTTTATGAAAAAAAAGCCAATACAGCTGTTCATGAGTTCTTTGGAGAAAGACTCTACTTTTTTTTGTCTGTAAAAATATTCGTTCGTTCTTTTTCTGACTTCTGATTTTTGTTTGACACTTTGTTAAAGCCAGTGAATACCCAGCTCTTACCATTCCTAGATGTGGTCCAGCAAGTCCGTTTAAAGGACAACTAAGTACTAAAAGTAATGGTAAGTAACTTGTGCTTTCATCAGAAGGTTGGTTCCTTTTATCTGAATTCATTGATTTTTTTATGATTAAAATGTTTTTATACTTAAAACTTTTGCATTGAGCTTAATTGGTGATGTTAAATAGTACTTACATTTAGTAAGCATTACTGAAAATATGTTTGAGGAGTAATTTTTGCTGTATTGCTAGCTACAAATAGCAAGACAAGCAAATATATAACAATGTCACATCTGTATTAGCTGGAGTATGTGTATGGTTGCTGCATTAAAGAGCATTTGAGGTTAAACATTTTCCTTTACTGTCAGTACTTTACATGGATTAGTTCCTGTGCCATGCTGCCACCTTAGGCGCCTTTTGCAAAAGAATGTAGGATGGAGAAACAGGAAATTTCCATGCTGATGTTTTCATAGTCCAGTTTCAGCCACTTCTGTAGCTATTTATTGAGTTAATGTCTGACTGGGGGTGGGGAGGGAAAGGAGACGGGATGATTTCATATGACGGCAACTGGTACAGAAAAGTGACTACAATTGAGCAAAGAATTTAAGCACACAGTAATTTGACTGTGTGACTTTGAATTGCAGTTAGTAACTGTTTAACATTTTAGTATTCTTCTGCCTGCTTTTATAATGTTCAAATATGTTTAATCTTACAGCTTTCTGCATCGACTCCTCTCAAAGTCTAACTAATCAATACCTGATCAGAGACCACATGGTGTTTCATTATAACAAAATCCTTTCAGCCAAAGGTAAAAATGTGCATATATGAATGAACCTTCTACTCCCAGGTTTAGCTTATTCTCCCAGAATGAGCTCATATTAAGAGGGAATTGATTGATCTGTAGGAAGTGTAATTTTCTTTCTGTTTCTTGCGCAAAGTGGTGTCAGCAAGGAGCTATGGCACCAACTTAGTAATTTAGTAATTTAAATTGAGATTGAAGTTTTGTAGTTTGTAAATTTTTTACAAAAGATACTACTTAATTTTAGGGCATTTTGTGCTGTATTTGCTTCATTCTGCTTTTGATGAAACAATAAATTATGAAATAATATGCCAAATTGAAAATCATGGAGATAGTGACAACAGCAGACACACATAATTTATTTTAGGAATGAAGGCAGAACATTTCCAGTTAAACTGGGACACTTACGTGTCTTTTTTCTGGTTTTTTTTATTTAAAAAATGTTCATTAACTTTTTTGTAGATATTGCAGTCAATGTTATTGGTGAGTTTTAAGGCTTTTGAAAATTGTCCTATGCATTTACAAATGAGAAAATCATGTTGCTACTCTTATTTTCTTAAGCGTTAAAAATGTCTGGGTTTTTTTTTTTTTTTTTTTGACATTTTTTAATGTTAGAAAGTTTTTGCCAAAAGGCAAATATGAAATCTGGAGTCTATTAAACTTGTACATGTTTGTATGTTTCTTAATTATGGTGAGATCCTGAACAAAAATTTTTCAGATTTAGAAATGTGTGGTTACTCCACTGTGAACTGACAATATCCTGTTGCCTGTGCTACAATTGAAAACAAACTGCATTACAGCCAAAGTTATTTTCTTTAAGGTCATATAAGGAGTCTAAAGTACTGTGTTAGAAAAGTTAGTGTCATGCACAAAGCTAAGGAGATCTGTACATGTTTGTTAATTTTGTTTACAGTTCACAACCTATTTTCATTCTTCATGGCATAAACTTGTTATAGGGTTCCCAGTCCTAGACATTAAATGCTACAACTTTTGGCAGGATGTCTTGAGCATTCAAGTTAAATGCCTGCTTTCAAGAAAGGTACACTGGGGCTTTGGATTCTGCCAGAGTCCATGCTCAAAAATATACTGTTATCTCCCTACCATGTAGCATCCTTAGTATCCTCAGATGTGCAATCAAATGGCATCAGCACAAAATTCGAAAGGAATCTTCATTTAAGTGATGATTCTTCCTTCTAATATATATTTACTTTAACACTCTTATTTCAAAAATTCTCTGGCTGTAATAATATCGACCTAATACTCTAAATACATGGTAAATAGCGTGTTTTAAAATAGAGAAGAATTGCTGTGTTGTAACTAAATTAGTCTTTGTTCTGTGTTGCTTAATGGCTGTTTTTTTCTGGCTATCACAAATACTAAGTAAGTTTTGAGTCACTCCCATTTGGGTTTTTTCTTATTTTCAGCAGCTGTAGACTGTTCAGTGCCCAAAAGTAGATTGTCCAGCATCAAATGTAAGTATTTGTGTTACATCAATTCTGCAAAAGCTTCTGTAAAACTAACGTAATAGAGTAAAAGAGACAGAAGAATGGAAGTGTAATAATAGAATATATTTATATATAGTATATAGTGTATATTAATTTATAAATATGCAGCATTTATCTATCTGCTTGTTTCTTCAGCTTTTTGCATCCTGCTCCAGGTATTTGTAAGAGCTGCAGTGAATGTAATGGTGGTGAGATGGACCTGGTCTGTCAGTGGTGTTCTTAGGATCATGGTTAATTTTGCTTAGGATCAGTGTGTGGCTAATGGAGCATATAAGGAGGATGTCATCATTTTCTCTTTTCTTGTGATGTAAGATTGAAGAAGAGAGCTTACAAGTGGAAGGTCAAGAGGAATTTTGGGAATGTGGGCTCCTGGGAGCTAGGCCTGAAACTTCTTGCTCCATTTCGCAGTTACAAGTGCCAGAGCCTGGATTAAACTGCAGTTACTTTTTCTGCGAGTTGTTTAATTTCTTATCACTGTTTAAAAATACCAGTACTGTAGCCTTACTTCATAGACCAATACTTTCAAATCACTGGTTTATGAAATACTAAATGAAGTGTATTAGTCAAAGGGGTAAATTGCAGCTGTTTGTTAACATAACAAAGGTATGTTTCTGTGATCTATTGGTCTTTTTCTATAATGCAGTATTTAGTTACATCTGCTGAATTACTGGACAAAATCAGCTATTCTCTTAGGATAGAAAGATAAACCTTCTGAAGACAGAATTCTTTGTTGTTATTTTCAAATCCAGGCAAGTCAGCTGCTTTGTAAAATTATTGGAGTACCTAGAGCTTATGCAGGAAATCAGTCATCCTTTTAGCAAAAGACTGTATTTCATTAGAATTCTTTTGCAGTACTTCCACATAATGTTTCAAATCTGATTTAAGCAACAAGCTGCCCCAGGATTAAAGGTACAGTGTGTGGGCTTGCCTTCTGCTTTCAAAAGGTGCAGTACAAGTAGCGACAGTGTTGCAGGGATGTCTAGAGTCTGCAGATTGCAGTAGGAATTCAGGTCGCCTGTTCTTCGCAGTCATCTGGAAGAAGCCTTCTTTTGCATGCTCCAGCTCTACTAAGGTTTGCTTTGAAACCTGCATGAAAATACAGGGCTTGTTTAAGAAAAATATTTACATCTGTGGTTTTGTGTAATAAAAACCTCATGTAGCTGTTCTTTCTGCATCTGCTAGAATCTTCCTTCATTTCCCTAATCAAGTATTCTGTACCTTTTGAGGTATTGGGTCTTTCTCAATGCTAACAAATGCCCATTTATTTTTGCGTCTGCTGTCTTTACAGATAAAATGCTTCTGAGCTGATAGCTTCAGTGTTTCATACCTGAATGAGTTTCCCTGAGTAATGAGTTCATTTTGGGAGGCAGCAGTGGTGCCTAAACCTTAACAGATAATTGTCATGACACTAGCAGGTGCACTCTGAAGTGAGGAAATTTCCATTTCAGGTTGCAAGGTTTTGTGCAATGCTTCTCTTACAGTTCATTTTATTCAGACCAATATCTATGTAACTCTGTCCTGGTCACAGACAGACCATTAATCTCCTCTACAGGGTGTGATGGAAACATTTCACCTTTGTTGCTGCTTTTGTTTTAACCATCTGTTTGATAAAATTGGTACACTAAATCCTCACTGAATTGTTCTTTCATGTCTTTTCAAGCAGGGCTGGAAAATGCTGCTGTGTTTTATCTTATTAGAACATGCATGCATGCAGTCGCCGCAGCCCTTAGTGTTTCCTGTTCACAAAGGAAAAAAAAACTCAGTCCTAGTCAGTAGCACAGGATTCATTTGGAAAAAAACATTGGACTTGTTTCTTAGTCTCCAGAGCTGAGTGTCCAGACTGGTTAGAGCTTTTTATCCTTAGATTTAGCTTGGTTCTAACATACAATGTTGGCTTGATGTTCTGCACTGAGAATAATTGTGCAATTATAAAGTGACAGTGAATTTGCTATCTTTAAAAATCTGTTCAACAAAGCAGTAAATAATGTTGTATTTTTTTTCCACCTAAAAGTGGCTTCTCAAGACAGCATTATGTCTCTGCTCTGGTTTTCAGGTTTATTTTGTAAGGTGCTTCCTGTTCTCTAATAAAAGTGAGAGTGCCAAGTGAAAGATAGAAAGCAAAATAACAAAGCAAACTTACGTAAACAATCTGATTTTATTAAAATATTTCTCAGTGTGGTGTTTTTACTTTGCAGTGCTGAAAAATTTTCCCAACTACATTCCATCTTAAATTATTTACAGAAAGTGCTGCATTTTTTCTCAGTAGAAAGTTCCCATTTTTTTATCTGCAAGACTGGGTGAAATGTCTCAACATCTGATTTCACTGGAGTTCAGCACTTGCCCCAGACACAAAGCTAGAAGTTATACAGGTCACTTACTGGTTCTGTTTGCCATTTCAGAAGAGGGTGTACCTGATAGGGATGAGAAACGCTGGTTCTTAAATTTCCTGTTTAGTGATTTCTCTTCAACAACTAAGTCTGTATGCATTGTCATTTCTCCTAATGTTTCAGGGACTGAAACGGGGTTTCTGTCACATACCTGCTCTCATGGAATCACAGAAATTTTGGGTTTAAGGGACCTTCATGGGTCATTTAGACTTCCCTGAGCTTCCTGTTCAAGATAAAGACTTCTGCCAGCGCAGATCAGTCAGCCAAGTCTTGGAAGCCGCCAGGGATGGAGATTCTGCAGCCTGAATAACTTGTTCCAGTGTCAGAATATCTGCATAGCTGAAAGTTTTTTTCCAGATGTCCAATTCAAAAGCTGTCAAGATTAGAACTTGAAAGCTTTTATCATGGTAATTCCAGTTTTAAAAGGGAAATTTTGGATGGTGGAATATAAGGGGGTTAGATGCCATAGTTGAAATTGTTGTTTCATGATGGTCAATGGCAAAAGTGTCTTAACTCCAGCAGGTCCAGGATTTTCATATATGTAATTGTACCAGATGCTTAAGATTTTTCTTTCTTAATAAGATTCCTTAACAATTAATATTGATACTCAAATGTATGCATGTAACTTATTTTGTTCTGACCTGCTTTCTTTATATGTTTTGTAACCTGATTATGATCATTTTATAAGCAGATAAGAATGCCACACAGGCTGAAATTTGTGCAGATTAGCAAAGGAATAATTCCATGGGGCACATCTGCTTTCAAACTCTTCACTATTGGTCTCAGGGTATTTAAGGTATAGACTACACAGGCATCCATATTCTAGTATCTGCACTATTCTTGCAGGATCTAGATGTTTAGAATGAAATTGATAATTATCTCAATTTGTTTCATACTTAAAACAAGTGGTTGATTTTTTTCCTGCTGTTCTATGCTTGCTCATCAAGAACTACAGATTTCTGTACTGTAAGAATAGTCAACCAAGTGTTACATGTTCAGGTGTTAAGCTCAGTGCAAGGTATCATTTCTAGCATCTCTGGCAATCCACTGGAATAGTTTTTCTTCCTGTGTCTTTTAGGCAACAGATTGTGTGGAAATGACAGCCAATGGTTCTGGCAATGGGAGTATTAAAAATGTATTGAGGAATAAAGTAAAGGAAAAGGATTTTTAGAATATTTTCAAAATGATTTCTGTTTTCTGGCTGGAGATGGGGCACACAATTTACACAGGCACAGTGTCAGCATCAATATGACTGAATATTGGTAGAATCTCTATAGTGTCACTGGGGCTGAGGTGTTTACAGCTTTGTTCTCCTAGTAGTTCAGTACCAGTCATTGGCTCAGCTGAAGCATATTATTACCTTTTTCTCTTTGTATTCTTTGTCTTGTTACTTATTTAATCCCAAATAAGGTTCTGTTCCCCCTCTATTTCAAAAGAGATTTGTGAAGGGGGGTAGATTTTCAGTTTCAAATGCTATGGTTTATTAATAGCGTAGAGTTACAAATCAGAATTCCTGTGGATAGTGTTAAAAAACATCCCCTGAAAATGTGCTTCATGTACTTCTAAAGTAGCAGGTGAGTATTTCCCTTTGGGGTTGTTGCCATGAATCAGTCATTAGTGTTTAGGAATTAAACATGATACTGTAGTTGGCAGTGTCCCTGGCCAACTGAATGTGTTCTGTCCTTAAAGTGGATTTAGTTTCCACTGTTCTTTTCCTGGTATCTTAGCTGGCAGCGAAGTAGGCAAGCTGCCATGCCACTGGGCTAGCAGTGAGCGTGTTCTTGTATATTAGATCAGCCTTGCTGACTTAAAATAGTTGTTAAAATGTGAAACTTCTTGAAATGTGAAACTTTTATGTTCAGAATTAGTCCAAGCATGTTGATTGATACCAGTAGCCATTAGAAGTCTGTGGTCGTGGAATTTGTGCCAGAAAACTTGACAAAAGCTATGCCAAGTAAGACAGCTGCTGCTACACATGCCTGGTTTCTAACAGTACTAACTTTTCAACCCGTATGTTTAGAGGTTTTTCCACAGGGCATATTGATAGTACAACCTGAACCCAGTGATCAGTGTGGTTGGGAATGCAGGTCTCTTTGATACTGAGGAAGGGGGTGGGGTGGTGAAGAAGAAACAAAAATTATTCTGAGAAGTTACCCACCAGAAATCTATTTTAGCATTATGTATCTGAATACTTGGGGGAAGAGAGGGAAGGGAAAGGAAGGAGAGGTTGATGGATGGGAGAGCCAACAATTCATACTGATTAGTAATGCTGTTTTGCTACTTTTGGGGGGTTAGGTTCAAGTAGAAATATAAAGAAATATATATTCTTGTATAATTATGTATTTAAATTTTAATTTTTCATCTGATCACATAGTTTACATTGTATTTGTCTACTCTTTATGCTGTGAAAAGCAAAGATCTATGAAAAGCTACCTTACTTATTTTGTTTTAGCTGCTGTTTTACAGGGACGTTTCACAAAATCTTCCCATCTTTGATTCTTAGTTTTTCTGTTGAGTCTTGTTCTTCCATATGCATTTCTGAAAATTAAAGTTATAAGCAACTAATGAAATTCTTAAAGTCAAACACTCAGATTGTTCTAATATGTTTGTTTTCAGAGTTCAGTTATGTCTTTGGAAAGATGTTCTAGTATATTTATTAAGTATGAGTCTTCTGAGAGCAAGAAAACACACTGTATAAAAAATGTTTGTGAGCCTGTACTTTAAGTTCTTTCTTTTTGTAGAAGTTATTTACTTGAAAGTTTTGCTGCAGAAATGTTTTCTTTCTTTTTTTTATGAGAGGTAATTAATTTTAGAGATGTGTTCAATACATCAAAACCACATTTTTCATAGTCTGTAGTTGCGAATGGATAGTAGATCAACTAGTCTGACATCATGAATTAAGCAGACCAAAAATTTTGTCCAGCTGTGCTAATATGGAACTCAGCAACCATAATGAATATAAGTAAATCTCATAGACAAGAAAGGCCTGCAGTCTTGAGCTGTAAAGATCAAGAAAAAGAGAAAACATAATTTTCCTCAGCAGTTGGTTCAGAAGTTAATCATTATTATTGAAAATGTGTCTCTGATTTTCAATTGGATTTGCCTGCTTTTACCATCTATCTGCTGGGGAATGGGTAGTGTTGGTTTTATACCATTTCTTCTATAACTGAGGATCACAAAATAGCTATATATGGCTGACAAAAGCATCTACAAGATATCTGTTGGATGAGGACCCCATACATGATCAGATATTGATGGATTTGGGATAATCCTGTGCTTCCAGCCTCTCCTGAAATTCCTCTGAAGGATTTATGTCTCACTGTTAGGCTTTATTTCCAAGCTTTAACAATGGCCAGATTTTGTCATTAGTAGCTTTGCCAAGCAGGATCACATTCTTGAAGTACATACCGTGGTACAGACATTATTATCTACTTGATAGAAGCAAGGCTGTAGAATCAAACCCTTCATAAATCCTTTTTCAGCTTTTATAATGGTGATTCCTCCCTTATTTGATGCAGCAGTGCTGCTGATAATGCATGTGAAGAACTGCAGAATTGCCTCTTAGACTTATGAAAATTAAAATTTCTATGTTAAGAAATTTAGATTTAGACTGAGGAGAAACACAGAGTTCACACCCAGTGGCAAATTCAATTTGCGTTTGATGAGATTTCACCCCAGATGCTTAAATGGTGGGGGATTTATATAGTGCTAGAAAGCTGATAGTAAAAATTCTTACAGAAAGAAGAGCTTGCTTGCAGAAGTAATATCACAGGTACACTGAACACTTTAATTGTGTATGCAGGCACTTCAAGCTCAGCAGAAATAAGGTTAATGTTTGCATTGTTTATCTAAGAGAATTCATAAGGGAAATAATAACCAGAAGTGTGTTTCTGTAAAAATAGCTGATATAATGACACAATGGAGAAATGCTTGGTGTTGGACAATTCTTCTGAGATACATTGTTCTGTGAGCTGAACTCAGTTTAAGTCTAACTTAGTATTTCATTTTCTGACATTGATTATTTACATCAAAAATGAAATAACTTGAAAGTTAACTGCCAATTGTACTATGATGTCACATAAGGTAAATTTAGAGATTGAAAATTCAGAGCAAAGGACAACCACTAGCATTCCAAATCGCACTGTCCTTATAAGCGCAGAGCTTTCAAGCTGCTTAGGAGTGTGGTATGTATGATTATTTTGTTTCTTCCAGGTTTATGACGTTGTGTAATGCTGAGTATGTGTCTAGAAATGCTGCTGCAGCCTAGGCTTAAGGAAAAAATGAGTCAAGCCTATAGAGGGAGTATACTAACTGGGAAATATAACAATGTCATATCTGCTTTGAAAGTGTGGTGTGCTCTTTGTGGAACGGGTGTTTGCCTAGGCAAAAGTGTTACTTCTGTGACAGATTGATCCATGTTTTATAGGTAGCTCTTTATGGAAAATGTTACAGTTTAATTTCTAAAATTCATAGTCCTCGTGCTTCCACTCACAACAGAATTAAGAGAACAGATTCATGGGGTGGGTGCAGTAATTTATGGAATTTAGTTTCACAGAGTCTGAATTTATCTGATATATAAAAATCATTGCTTTGTTTATATTATGTTTTCTCTCTACTGTAAATCTTTGTGGTGATTTTGAGCACAGCAATTAATGAGATACAATTAATCTTAAAGCCTCTAATGAGACTTTATAAAGGATTCATGTTATTTGGATCTATAGACTGTATTTTTTTTATTCCTAAACATTTAGGTTTCCCTTTTTAGAGAGATGGAAAAAAACAAGTGGTTTTCTCTTTTTTCCTTTGTTTGTCACAAGAACTTTCTTGAACTTATTGTCTTGAACGTTCCCCATATTTAACTCTACAAGTGTGATGCATTTTTGAAATCAATGTATAAAAAAGCTACTTGAAGTGAAATTAAGTATCTGTTAACAAATGTTGTTGATGTTTACCTGCCACTAATCTGTGACAGTATTCCAAGGGCGCTCTTATCAAATTTAGTTTATTAACCTCATTGAAAACTAAAGAAGCTGTATCTGTGATTGATTTGAAGCAGCAGATATCTTCAGCAGGGAGCAAGCAATTAGCAGAAAATGTCCCTTTTAAAACTCTGTGTTTCTTCTTGAATGCTACTCTCATTCTTTCTGCATATAATATATTTACATCTGCATCTCAAGTAATTATGTATGGTGGCCGTAGCTCCTATCAGTTGTATTGTAATTAGTGCCTCAAAGGTTCAGGCCATTTGTATGATACAATTTTCTGTCTGGCTAAAGTTAAATGGGCTGATTTTTCAGTTCCTGCTTGGGCAAAAGATGTGGGAAATAAGGGGGTTGGAGGCAGCATGCATGGTTTTTGTCTGTACCTCTACACTTGTCTGTGTTACCTGCTGACTGTCTCAGGGCTATACGAACTTCCACCTAGCTGTCTGTTTACAGCTGCATTAACTCTTTTCGAGAAGGATTTCTTTATCTTTTGCTTGGCTGGTTTCACAGTTCCTTGCTTTTACAGCTGATCTAGCCTGAAAATTCACTAATTTTGGCAACAAGATTGGTACACCACTGGGATTTTTCTGCTATTCTGTTTTGCATATGCCTGCTTTGCCTTTCAGTATGCATGAGTGACTCTAGCTCTTGGAATGCACTTAATGGATTAGCTGATCTAAGCTCTCTGTATGACTGGTGCAAGGCAAAGACTGTATTTCCCCTAGAGGTGACAGTAATCCCAATGGGTCATTCTGATATCCAAAGATAGCCTTAACTGGCATGCTTACTGTTATTTCTTTACTCATGGGCACAAGCCATGCTTTAACTGAGAAGAGTCATAGCTAGTATACAGTCCTAGAGGAGGTTTACGTAGTAGTTTGTACTCCTTGGCTTTGATAGTTTTGAACACCATTAGTAAAGGCAGAGTCTGTACACGTATGTTAAATCTCAGGCTTTATCCTGTAGAGGGCAAAATAAGAACAACAGAAGAACTCATTTTTACAATAATACACTGCTTTGCATTTTACCCAGAAACTCCTGTTAAGCCATAGTATGCAGGCAGAACATGCAGTGAAATGATAAATCTTGTCTTGACTTACACAAATCCACTTTCCACCTAAGCAATTGAATGTAAGGAAATTTTTGTTTCAGGCATCTACGTGTGCTTGCAAGATGAGTCACCCATACTTATGTATGATTTGCTTTTTTGCTTCATAGAGCTCTCATTCATTGTCTCCTTAAGTATTTACTCAACACTCAAGGTGGGTTTCAACCTACCATTTTACCTGAACAGTAGGCAAGACTTGGGTTATTGCAGCTTCCATGCATGTGCACACATAGACAGGCTCTGTTGGCCAACTGTGAATAATTACGTATCTCAAGCATATAAAACTTCTAACCTGTAGCTAATTTTTGAGTGTTTGTCTGTAACTTTTTAGACAAATGCAATTAGAAATAATAGTAATTTAAAATAGGCATATAATAATAATTTAGCATAGGGAGAAAAATATTGACTTTTAATTATTTAATGGCACAGTATAATTTTTTCTTCTGTTGCAAGGCATATTTTAATTCAGCTAATGTTTTTCCAGTAATAATGGCAACTTCGTATTGTAAGTACTCTAGTGGAATATGCTGTATAAACCAGCAGCCGTGAAAGAAATTACTCGGTATTTTACGTATCAGTTCCCTGAGGAACAAGAGCAAGAACTTTTCATCTGGAACATTCATTTCTAGTTTAAAAGGGGATAAAAATGTTTAATAAAATGAATATACATACTTAAATAATTCCTAGAGATTAACATGTCTGTGGGGTTAATGTGTAGAGATGAATGTATTTTAAAGGTTGACTAAATGTCCTCAGATTGCTGTAGTTCTCAGCTGTCTAAGAGAATGTACCACACCAATCCACAAAGTTACTTACATTTTCATACGGTAAGTATAGTAGTGCATGTGCAGATTGGGTTCTACCAGAGCATGATATAAATACATTACAAAGCCAAAGAAGAAATCCACAAAGGCCTTTATGTCTCTGTGTCTGTATCAAACCATTCCTATACATGGGTCTGTGTTAAGAGATTAAAAAATATAGCCAACAGTTAAAATGAGTTTCATTGTGTATGCAGACTTCAGAAGTGTGCTTGCTTATATAAACCCTCTTCTTTCCCATTTGGAAAGGGAATTATTAATGGTTTTCATCAGCCTTATTTGGACTTTTCAACTTTGTGAACTTCATCTATGGCACCTTGGTGCTCACAATATACAAAAACTTTGGACTCTATTATGCAAGACATCAACCTCGATAGCAAACTCAAACACATAAAATTTACCCATCTTTTCCAACCCTAGCTATTTTATGATTCTATGATTTTGTGCTCCTCTCTTTACCTGGTAGCATAGATACCCAGCTTATCTTCTGTGCTGCATGGGCACTGTGAACAAGGCCTTGGACTGCAGAGCAGTGTAGGCTGATAACACTTTCCCCCTTGATCTGACAGTGGTCCATTCACACTGCTCACCTTCATTTTTTATGTTCTTGACATGAACTTGCTTGTTTTGCCACAGATTTCTGTACTTGCTGTCTTTCTATGGTGTGAGCAAGTATTATATACACGTCAGATATACTAACAGTAAACATGCTTTTTTGTTGAGAAACTGGATGAGAGACCAGTCAAAGGGGTCCTATCTGTAAAAAAAGTAACAAGCGAACTTCTGAGGCTTTGAGCAGAGCACTCTGCTACAGTACTGATCTTGGAATTCCTGTGAAGTGGTGAATTAGTTCTGAGATGAGAACACTTCAAGGAAGCTAAGCTACAGCTTCAACTACCAGCATACTCTGGTATTCTAAGAATAGAGTAGCTTTTTATAATTCCTGTGTGTTGGAGGTGGAACACATTTTGATAGTTTGGCTTTGCTGAGCAATTAGAAATTGTTATGATGTTTTCAAGTCACTTAAGAAAAAAAGAAAAATATTTGAGTTTGGATCTGACAAACTTTGTCTTTTTCCTAAGTTGCTGACCAGCAAAGAAGAGAGAAACTGAAAAAGAAGATAGCCAGATGTGAAGAGGAAATGAGTGTGGGTAAAACTGCCTCCCGAACCAGCTCAACAGGGAGTGGAAGGCTGCTGATGTCCCCTTTTGGAAAGGTAGATACTTTAATTTTGTTTAGTAGATATCATAGTCTGCTTGCCTACCATAGTAACAGCTGTGCAGAAGCTCTAGCGGGAGGGCTGGCATATTTCAAGCAGCAGAAAATAGACAAGGGTCTTCCTGGCACATGCCCAACACCAAGTGCATGTCTCAGCCTTCTGACAAAGATATCAGGTATCTGGAGGAAAAGTGCTTGTGGTAAATTCAAGCTTTGGTTAGCCTTGAATTCTCTTGTTTTCATCTCAGCTGAAATTTTGATTTCCTCTCTCACTCCAGAGCTTTCTACCATTTCCTAAAGCAGAACTCCAACTAGCACTAACTATTCTAGTAGAAGAATTGGGAATCTTTTATTTATTTTTTTTTTTTTCTGTATCCTAAGTCCTACTTTGGAAGTACATTTTGTATCTAACAGTATACTACATGCTCAGATTGCAGTTGTTGAAAGTGAAAATAGTACGTAAGCCATCAAATAAGTGCTTTTCTGTTTACATAGGTTCACTTCTTATGGCTGGCTGGCATTTCATTCAGATATGTGGTGTATATTTCCAAATAATAAATAAATAGCCTAATAACCTACATTCTCTTGTTTATGACTATAAAGGAGCAACTGCAGCTTAAAGCAGAATGATGTTTACTCTGTTGATTTTTAATAGCAGATGCTTCATATATTGTTTAAATATTCATGGAGCTGAAGAACATTTCCAGTAGCACAGAAAACCCACCCTTAATTTCTTTGTGTAAATAGTTTGGGTATTTCTCTAGCCATCAGAATATATAGATAGGTGACAGCTGGAAAACAAATTCTAAGGATGCCTATTAAAGCATATGATAGAGGAGTTTTACCACATAGTAATCATATGATTGCTGTCACTGTTGCCATTAGGAAAAAGCTGATTATACATTGTCTGTTTGTGGAACTGCTCCAAAAATTGTTTTGTTGAATCTGGATATTTGTGGGTTGGAATGAGATTCAGCACAAACTTGAAGCAGTCAACCTTGCAGTACTCCAGGTTTCCAAGGAGCTAATGGCAGAGTAGAATGTGCTCCTGTGCTTTAAATGTAAGAATACAAAAGTTAAATTACCTTCATAATGCATAATTTCTTGTCTAATAAAATGTGACTCTTGTAAAATATATATCAATTTGAGTGACTTACATATATGTATCTAAAAATATAATAAACCTTGCAACTCTGACGAGGTCAATGTCTAGATTATAGCCTAAATACATGCTAACTCCTTTGATGGATGCACCTGACTTTTATGTTTTCAAAAGGCTTTATTCATTAGCATTCACATTTTATGCATTCTGGTAAGTCTGGTGCCTTTATTCCATGTTTTTAATTTTTCACATAGCTGCATTTACTATTTTAATACTGCAGTAGAGCACAGAAACTGTTTTCAATTGAGACTGCTTTGTGCATGGTACAAGAAGTAAAATAAGTCCTCTAAATTATAAATACATGTTACATTTCTTAAAACCTTTGTGATATAGGCAGTGTATTTTATTATACACTAAGGCAACTATGAAACTGAATAGCTATAATGTGTCTTGAATCTGACTTGCCTGCTATTTGACTTTTTTGTACAAGTGTTTAAATGCACCAGAAGAGTGATTTCTTCTAGTGTTATATCTAGTTATAAATGTAAAACTGCTATAATGTGAGAATCTGCTATGATATGTAATGAACTGAGAAACTTACTTCTGTTATGGTTACCTAGATTTCATTACTGACTCTTTGAAATAGCCATAAATTTTAATCAATGAGAGCATTTTGATCTCAGTGATTAAAATATTCCATCTAGAGCCACAGGTTGGGTCATGCATTTCTATACTTTTAGCAGAAGACCTAAGTGAGAAGCTAAGGAGCAGGCTCAATTTCAAATGGCGCAATAGAGCAGTCTTTGTTTGGCATCACTGGCAATAATTCACTTAAGGGACTGATTTACCTCTCAAAGCGAAGTAGAGGGGCAGGGAAAGCATAAGATGTGGTGGGGACAGCTGTACTTCTGCTCCTTTCTTTCCATGTAGTATAATAATGAAGGTTGACACCATATGTGAAAGCCAATCAAAATAAGATGATAAACTATAGAAACGGATTCTGAAAGGGCTGCTAACTTTGTGTGTCTTTGTGAATGTGTAATTTTTATTTAGACTTAAAAGCTTGAGGATTGATAAGCAGATTTTTGTGTATCTACTAATTTATCTGTCATCAAATTACTTACATATGCTCCTTCCTTAATGAATTACTGTTAAGTTTTCTCACAACAGAAAAGGCTGCTTGTCAGAGTCTGGAAAATATCAAATATGCATAGAATGTCCCTGTTATGTAGTCTTTCCAACTGCTGCCAGGGATTGAAAGCTGTATCCTAGTGAAATCTCTAGATTTTTAACTTTTTCTTTTTCTGTAAAAAGATGAGTTGGGTTTTTAAACATTCACCTGAGTCAGCAGGTCAAACTGTATGAAGCTCCATATGACTTTTCTCGGAAGCAAGAAAACCTAGATTGGGCTGGCCATGAGTAAAATCTCTGATTTGAGCAAGACTTGGATTTCATATCCCATATTCAGATAACCCTATTAATAGGCATCTGTGGCTGCTAATGAAATTTTTTAATGAAAGTAACCCATGTTAAAAGTCAGTTGGAGGAAGGCTGCTCCACAGCAGGTAACTTTTATCCATACTGGAATATCCATATTTATATTTTAATTACCAATATCCATATTTTAACCATATTTAAAATATGGTTGCTATTGCCTTGACATGTCAAGATCCCTTTCAGCCTGTTTTTTGAGACTTATTTGATTTCTTAAGAATGACAGTATGACCATCTGCTTGTGCATATGAAATACAGATTAGGAAACACCGTTAACTGTTTCTAATCTCGTCGGTTTTGTATGAAGCACACCTGCATGGGTATGTGAATTGCCTACTCAAATACTTTATATTTAAAGATTTATTACACTGTTATGGTACTAATTCTGAAGATGTATTGTGCTTGAATTAGTCCTGTCAGAGTGAGAGATGTAAGTGACTAGAGAAAGCAGAAGAACCTTCTGAGCACCAAAGAAAGATGTTTTCTTCTGGAATGCTCAATACAGATTTCCTTTCACGCTTCATAGTGACGGTCGCCTCTCATGCTGGTTGTTTGAATTAATACATTTCCATATGCACATTCAGGAACACCCTTTACTAGTAACATCCCAGTATTTGATGAAAGTAGGAACATACCTCATTATATAATTGTATACCACACATAAAAGGAAAGAATGTAACAGGAACATAGTTTTGAATAGAAAAATACGTATGTTGATGGCAATATGAAAACTGACTATAGATCTTATTTGTTCGTGTGTATGTGTGAATTTCCTCTTTTGCCTTTCTCAATTCTTAACTAATTATCTAATTGCGATAATGGAATGAACAGGTGACATACAAGGTGCTTATGAGATCAACAACTGTAAAGACAGCTTCTTGATTGCAACAGGAGACCTTTGCTCTGTCAAGGCAGTGGAGAGCAGACACATACCCCATTTAACAGCAGTATTCAAGTGGCTTATAAATACATCTGTCTCAAGTTAAAAAGAATCAGATGCTCATTTATAACTAAACTGCAGCTTCTGTATCTTGACAGTATCATCAAGTGTGTCTGTGTTCTGATTTTATGATGGTAGATGAACCATCTATTCTATTGGAAGACTTTTTCATACAAGAACAAGTTAGTTCCGAGGCTTAAATTCATCTCAGGGTAACATCAGCAACCATAGTGTGAGGTGTCTTTGGGCCTTTTAAGTAAAAATAGATTTAGAGAGCTTTCTTTTCCAAGTTTGTTTTTTAAAAGGCAGGTGATACCTCACGGGCTTTTGAGTTGAAAACCTAAACTTCTTTTAGAAAGTAAAAGTAACTTGGAGAGAAATCTGGATTCTTTCTCTATCTTACCTCTTTTCCCATCAGGTAACTGCAGTATGGTTTGATCTGTCTTTACTGAACTTCCTCTCCAGTACTCTGCTCTTGTGAGACCTCACTTGGAGTACTGTGCACAGTTCTGGTGTCCTCAACATAAAAAGGACATGCAACTGTTGGAACAGGCCCAAAGGAGGGCCACAAGGATGATCAGGGGACTGGAGCAGCTTCTGTATGAAGATAGGATGAGAAAGTTGGAGCTGTTCATCCTGGAGAAGAGAAGGCTGCGTGGAGACCTCATAGCAGCCTTCCAGTATCT
>JANRGW010046107.1:0-10108 GCA_024733675.1 Psilopsiagon aymara | reverse complement strand
TCCTATCTTCATACAGGAGGTGCTCCAGTCCCATGATCATCCTCGTGGCCCTCCTCTGGACTTATTCCAACAGTTCCGTGTCCTTTTTTCATGTCCATTTTCTCCTCAACCAACACCCCCAAGTCCTTCTCCTCAGGGCTGCCCTGAATCTCTTCTCTGCCCAACCTGGAGCTGTGCCTGGGATTGCTCCAGCCCAGGTACAGGACCTTGCACTTGTCATGGTTAAACTTCATATGGTTGGCATCAGCCCGTCTTACAAGCTTTCCACCTTACACCTTTGTGCAGATCTTAAGCTCTTAGTGTCTCCTGGTGTTTGGCATTACTCCTCTGTGTGAAGTGATTTCTCTTTCCGCAAATTCGGCATGTCTTCACCTCCCTTTCATAGCTCCAGTGTCCTTTTCAGGCAAACCTTGCTGACTTTCGTTCAGAGGAAAGTTAAGCTGAATGACAGGGCCTGTAGTGAACTTTAAAGCACTTGAACTGTCAGGACATGGCAAGCAGTAGAGGGTTTAATACTTTTAGAGTGGCTCAGACACATCCAGAAAAAAAGGCTGAACTTTGTTTATACCCAGACTCAGTTATGCTGGCACAAAACTGCTTTTACTGCCACAGTTTATTTTGCTTGACAACAGGTATGAGCAACTAACAGGGCTGTCCTGACACTACATTCAACAAAACTTCAGGGTGTAAATGGACACAGAACAACTTGGTCAGCAGAAGAGCATATTCCCTGCTGTCCCTTTCCTCCTGCTCCTTGGAACTGCTGGCAGGTTGGGTAGGATAGTACTGAATTCCTGAGGAAGACTGAGAATTTTAACCTTTTTCATTAGAATGGCTGGATTTACATTAGGATTACACTTTCAGTTGGAAACTTAGGGTGAATATCTTTTGTCCATCGCTATATCAAAGAAAGGTGTGTTTTTTCTCTTTTTATCACATAGAAAGAGTAGTTAAGTGTATTATTTTCCAAAGAAGTTACTGAAAAACACTAGTAAGTTGTGCTTCTCTGGGGGTCTTCAATACTTATGGCCCTAAATAGCCATTGAGTAGCCACCACTCCTTCAGTCTGTTCAGTCTGACTGGAAAATCCCTTTCTCACAGCTGGGCACTTTTAGTTTCATAGCATGTGCCTGCTCCAGGTAGCTGAAATAATGTTAAGAAAGAGATTTGCTAAGAGCTCAAAAGTTAATGCACTGGTTTTGTTGGCAAGTTGAAGGAGCTGGAATTTAGCAAGCAAAGAGCTATTAGATCCATGTGTTGAAGAAATATAAAAGTAAACAGAAAAGCAATTTTGCTTGATGCACCCCACCCTGTGAATTATGCTTGCTCATGGAGACAAATACTTCTACTTCCTTGATAGGTGGGTGGAGTTAGGCAACTGAGAAGAAAGGAATTTAGGATGTGTCTAAGCAGACTAGAATGAGAAATTCATTCAATTGGATCTGGAGATAATTTAGCATTTAAACTTCTCTATCTTACAGCCAAAGGACTGATGTGGAATTCAGTATGGTTTGCACAGTGTACTCTGCTAGCAGAAGTGCTGCTCCCAAAACGAGAAAGTACTCTGTGTTAATGCTTCAAGGAAGATACGATCTTTTAATAGTATGGGAGAAAAAGCTTTACAGCTGCAGTGTGATAAATGTGAGCTGTGTTGCTTGACCCCCTTAGTTATTGTTTTAAATTCTTTGTGCACAAGGCACAACTCAAATTCTGCAGAGCCAGTGTACTTCAGAATTCGTAGTAGAATACTTGGCATCAAATAAGTAAATGAACCTAGATCACTGTACAACTCTGCAGTCCAATTCTGCACTGAAGTATTGCTTTAGGGCAGGTATTGCAGTTTCTAGATCTCTATTTTCCTGCTGCATTTGAGTATTAGCTTGGTACTTGGGCTGCATTTGTAATGCCAGCATTAATTGTCAATGACTGATCATGCAGTTTGTAGCATGAGTAGGGGAAGAATCTGTCTTTGTGACTGCAGCATTTTATGGCTGAGCTACTCTAGCTGACAGCCTTGCTGCCTCTTTGTGTCAGTAAACAAGGCAAAAATGATGCCGTTTTCCCCTTAGTGGCTGTAATTCAGAATTTGACAAATTAATTTAAATCATTCTGGTTTAAACTATTGCCTCAAAACCTGTAAAACAGGGCTCTGAAGCACATGGCAGTTGTGCACACATTAATGATTGACTTTCTGTAAAAATCGATGGTCTAGATTTTGGTGCTTATTATTTACTTTATTATTAATTCAGCTATGGAATAAGGCTGAAATATGTTTCATTATTGTATTATATATATTGTTTTTAGAAGTGGACTTTTTCATGGGGTGAATGTCACATCTCTGCAGACAAACTCAATTCTCCAGTAATTCTCCGCACTGTGATTTTCAGCATATTTGTCCTGCACTGCAGTTTCAAGCTGGGTTAGATGGAGTAGCAGTAATGTGCTCTTAAAATGGAAAAGGATGGCTATAGATAGTGATAGCAAATGTTATGTGAGTCTGTCTTGATCATCATTCTTGATTTACTGCCTTCCTGCAGGACTTGTACAGCTCTGCTGTAGAAGAGACTCGGTGTTCTTCTGTTCATTTTGTTGTACTTGGGGTAGTTAGCTCATAAGAGGTTTTGAAAAAACACTGTTTTAGTGATCAAGAATAGAGCATTTATTCTTTAAACACTGATTTTTCTGTTGTCCTGTGTGTGGAGCGCTTACTCTCCATCTTTAGCTTGTATCTTGTAATGAACAGTTACACAATAGAAAGATCTTTTGTATCTTGGGCTTTTGAGTGTGTGTGTATGACTGATTATTCTGCACTGTAGTTATTTGGAGAGTAACACTTTGGCTTTCTTAGAACAAAATTAAAAACTAAAATGTCTATCACAAGTGCATTTGTCTACGCTTTAGGCTAATTCTAGAACTTCATATTAAATCTCTAGTTTGGTCCTCAGTGAATAATGCAGTGTATTGAGAGAAACACCATATAACATGAAAATGCAAAAAAGGTAGTGCTAAAAGCAAGTCTTGTAGTAAAATATTAAAGTAAGAGCTTGTCAGTTGTTTGTTCTGCCATTGTGTTGTGCTGTCATTAAATCTCAGCTAAATCACTGAAAAAGTGTGTTACTTTCTTTGTAAGTTTTTCCCTGCATCGCTGAGCCCATCCTTTGTTTTCTCCAAGATCCTTCAGAAGTGTCTTGTGCTATATCAGGACTGCATATGGCTTGGAAAACAAAACACTGCATGTCTTGTCAGGCTAAGTAAGGAGTTCTCTTTACTCTGCTTCTTAGAAAATGTTATGATAGTAATCATTAAGCAGAATGGTTTTTGTTGTCTTCAAGGAAATATAACAACAGTCTACCTACATTCCATAGGCCAAGTTGAAATCTGTCCTCTGAACAACAGCAATTTTGCAGCTTCCTAATACCAGCTGGGATTCATATGTTGTATGTGCATAAATCTAATGTACTATAGTCTAGAATGTCTACGGAAGAATTTTTCTATTCACTAACCGGGAAATACGAGGAATTTGTTATAGAGGGGAAAATTGTAGTGGTAGCTAACTGCATCAAAATAAAATGCGATTTAGCGAATTGGTGGTGGTGCTCTGAATCATCGACCTAGAAAGCAATGGAACTTAAATGAATGAGGTTTTTATACACCACAGGTCAGAGCAGAGGAGGTACTTACTCAGCAAAACTGAATAGTAACCTGAAATACGATAGATACTGCATTTTTAAAATTAATTCATAATTCCTTGCAAAGCATGGAAACAAAAATATGTAGGTTTTTTTGCAACTTCTGTAATGCTGCTTTAAAGAAGATGGACTGTACTGGAGGAGTTTGAGTGTACTGATGAGCCACAGGTTTTACTTCAGAATAAAATCTCCATAAATTTTGTGGAAGCAGCATGGTAGGGTGCCTGCGGTTAACAGAGTTTATTAATGGTGAATAACTGAGAGAGAACATAAATTACTAAGGAAGAAATATGGACTAGGATTTTTTTTTCTTCTGTCTGTGAAGGTGTTGTGATACTGGAAAGTAAGCTTCTGAAATAGTTGTATGGTAATAGTTGTCATTTCAGAAAGAGGGGAAACTACCACTTGAACCATACATATAGTTATCTGAGTTAAGGATGTGATAGCTCCTTAACAGCCCTCAAAAGCTGAGTTGCTTTGAATGTACGTGAGCTAGCATTTCTGCTCAAAACGGGACTAGTTGTTAATATAAGGCACAAAAGGCTGGGAGTTGAGTTTGGTCTGAAGAGGGGTGTGAATCAAGTATAATTAGGTCAGCATATGCTGCCTTTTTTTCTGGCAGTACCGGCTTAAGCACCTCCTCATATAATTCTCATCAGCTCTCAAAACTGGTTTGCAGTGACTAAACAAATGCCTGAGCCAATACAACTAAAGAGGTGGTGGTGCAACTCAGCAGTGCGCACTGGGGAAAGAAAGGATTTATAATTGCTCTTGAAGCCAGCACTGCTGCTGGAGTTCATTGGTTTGCACTGGAAGCAGTAAGGGCAAATGGTGCTGGGCTCACAGAAGGCTCTGTATCAGAAAGCTGCTGTGTAAAAGGCGTCATTTTGGGAAATGGAACACCCACCAAGGATATGCATAATTGATAGTATAATAAATACTAGTATACTACTATAAATGCTAGTTAACATGTGCACATTTGTTTTGGGGCTGGTGCTTGATTTATTTTATTTTGCCTCAACTTTCAGTAATGATAGAAAAGTGGTGGAGAATTGACCTTTGAGAAAAATCGTTTGAACCAGGAAAACTAGCATAGGAGTAAAGTTTGAATTTGCTGCATGAAAGGGATGAGCTCTGTCCCGACCGGTTGTGACATTAAAGATAATTGAATCCTTTTTACTAAGTCTTGAAATTGGTGCATTTCTCCGTGTACATCAGCTTGTTAACATGTTGCTGACATTACTTCTTTCTTTACTAGATACAAGAGAGTGTTTTTATCCTGTTTGTAAAGACTTCAGGAGCATCTCTTCTCAGATTTACAGAATGAAATTCATGTAGTTAAATGGACATCAGTTTGATAATATTAAACTTAATGTGCATTTTCTGTGACTATTTTCTTACTTTTTCTTTTTCCAGTTTGAATTTTGTGTCTGCTGTTGTTTTGTTTGATGTTTTGATGAAGTTTTGTTGCTGATGCTCTGTTGCAGTTCCTTTCCTGTGTTCACTCACTCTCCTGTATTTCCTTGTGTCATTTAATCTGTGCCCCATCTGCATTCTGCCAGTGTTTTCTTTGCAAGGGGCAGTGATTAATGAAAATGTTGGAGGGATAAAAGGCACCTATTATGCATAGGAAAGAAAAGGGTGGAGAAGAATAAGCACAAGTATGTTTCTTCTTGCTTGTGACTCAGTTTTTCATAACAGAAGGATATTCAATTGGAGCAGAAAGCTAATCAAGAACAAACAGGAAGTAAAAAACTAATTATCTTTGCACTGAACCATGAGAAGGTTCAGTACTTTCAGATTAGTGAATTAACAAACTAATTAGTTTGATTGGCTTTTTAACTTACAACTGTTATAAAAGCAATGTTACATACTATTATATATTAATATATAGTATTTCATAATAGAGTAATATTAAGAGTAGGGTGGGTCTGGTTGTTAATGCAGTGGATGCAGCCGTAATTTGTGTTTACCTTCATCTTTATGAACTTATGACTGAAAATTATTTTGTTTTTCTTCAATTTGAGATCAAAGACCAATTTATTGGTGTGGAAAGGTGATTGATCGAAGACCAGTCTGTATGGGGGGGAAAGTATCTTTCATGTGTTGCTTTTCATTCTGTCTGTACATACATTAGCTGAGCCTTCCTGTGCTGACATTCCTGTTGATGCCTGTAAGATACTTGTGCCATTTATCACTTTTTGAGGAGTATGATAATAGAAGCATGGGAAATTTTGCATGGAATCTTGGAAAAAAAAAATGGCATTTGCCTTTATAAGAAAACATGGGAATACATTCATTTCTCTGGAGGCAGCATCTCTCCCCCAGCCTTATGGTTGCACTGGGACTTGATGAGATTGCTTGCAAGTGCAGGAAGCTGGGGATTTCTACTATCCCATCAGGTTCCTGTAAATAACTATTGTCATCTTGAACTGCTGAAAATGACTCATTTGAGTAGTTACCTGGCTGGTTATAACATTCCAGTCCCCTGTTTCATCCTGTCTGCTGATCAGGTCTTAGCCATTGAGTGTGGTCTTCTGCAAGGTGACTTACTCACAACCTCTTTTCAGACACAGCAGTTTTGACTAGAAGTCTTGTGTCATAAGCAGTTTCTGATCCAATAAGTTGCTATTAAAATTTAATTAACTCTACAAATAGATATTTACAAAGGTACTTGATGCAGCAATCTTGAGATTAACTTAATGGTGTGAACTAGTACCTCTGGGAGGTAAAAGCATCCTGTTTTTTTCCTCCCCCCTTAGTTTCACCATGGTCTAATACTATGATTCCTGAACTTTGTTCTCTGCCAGAGCTTTGTCTTGTTCCCTCAGTGCTAGCCTTCCCTACTGGTACATTAAACATGTAAGCAGGTAGAATTTTTGTGTGTTGACCAACATAAATGTAAGCTTTCTTATATATGTGGCAAAAGGTGGTGTCGCTACAATGTCTGATCCTTTCCATGCAGGCAGTAGGTTAAGTGCAATTGGTAGCAATTATTTGAATGGTGTATGTGCTAGAATTTAATCATATGTTTAAAATATAAAAATCAAAAGCAAATACTTCTTGATAATGTGAAAGTGTTGCATCCTGAGGAAGGTGTTTTGAGTTTGATACATTTGTCCTCTTCTACACTGGAAGCTCAAGCTGTATTTTATAGCAATTAAAATTCTATTGAAACTTATGTTTCATCATACTTATTTTGTGGGGTTTTTTTTCCAGATACTTTACTGTCCTTTTCGTTTGTTTTTGCAGTTCTACCTTCAAGACACTAAAAGTAGTAATGGTACCTTTATTAATAGTCAGAGACTGAGCAGAGGATCTGAGGAAAGCCCACCATGTGAAATTATGTCGGGTGACATAATCCAGTTTGGTGTAGATGTGACGGAGAACACGCGGAAAGGTAAGGGTATGGATCATCTTTTTTATTTTCCAAATGTATTTAGATCCTCTTACCACAACCTGATCTTTAACATTAAATGGTATTCCTTGTTGCAAGAATATAGGTTGGTGTTTTGGACTCTCTGTTTTGTTGTCTCTTCCCTCCTTTGTGCTGGCAACGGGTCTTTTGGCCACGCAGTAAACTAGATCAAGGAAATGATCTGCTAAAGACATGGACTCTATTCCCTCCTGCACCCCCAGTTAAATTTTAACTGTGTTGTTTCCATGACCCACCTTCTTCTCTATGGGTGCTAGTATGTGTAGTGGAAATGCAGATTCAGAAAAGGAGGCTCAACTGAGACCACGTGTTTAGCTATTGCCTCACTGAAACTGACTTACAGCAATTAAAGAGGTGCAGCATGGGCATGTGCGCGTAATGCCGTGTTGGGGGGTTTAATTTTATTTTTGTAACTACCTTTCAAGCCTGTGAATCCTAAAATTTCAATTAATAATGTGGCAGAAGTAGGAAACTGCTTCTCTTGGTAAAATAGTGTAAGTTTGAAGCGAGCTAATTTAATTCCTGTTAAAATACCTGCTGGTTCTGTGACTGCTCCTGATTTTGGTTTCTTCAGGTACTTTAAAAAGAGGGTAGAAAAAGGTTGCTAGCTGAAAAATGAGGTGATGGGATTTTTGTTTAGTTTTGTTTTCTTGCTGTCCTCTTCCTAGCATGCACACTCAGGAGATCCTGTATTGTGGTAATAGTTATGTATCTGTTAATCAATAAAAATGCAGCCTCAGTCTCTTTTCTTTTGTATTTATGTGCAGCGTTTCAAGAACCATTTCTTTCTCTTTCTGAAAACTGGTCTGTGCGTTCATTATTAGATTGTAATCAGTATTGTCAAGACTTAAAAGTTGCCCAGTGGGTCTGTTATGTGCTGTAAGCGTTGAAGTGCTGGCCATGTTCTGAAGAATCCTAATTCAGTAACACCCAGATAAAATGGCAGAAGTGCCGTCCCTCCTCTTCCACTTTACTAATTTCTGAACATTACATTTAATACTGATGGTAAAATTCTCTTAAAAACCCCAACAAACTCCCCAAACAAGCAGCCCCCCTCAAAAACCACCACAACACATCAATAGTACTACAGTAGAACTTTTAAAGGGCATTAAGTGAACAAAACAGAAAGACAAAGCCTGCTCCATCTGTTACTTATGAAGTCTACCTGTCTTTATCCAGGTAGGTCATAGTTCTCAACATCTGGGGTATCAGAGGAAGGTTAATGGATCCACCTTTAAAGAAAACATTGTTATGCAATATTGGTGGTTAGTTATTTTGTCATGGAGAGCTTCTGGAGCTATAGTATTTTTGAGTGATTCATTGTAATGGAGGTCACATCACATTGTTTCACGTTGCTCAAAAACGATGTTGCAAAGATTTAACTCCTGGATGTCTAGTTGAAATTGCCTGGGAGTTAATTAAAGTATTATTTTGTGTGAAGCGATTGCAAATATTAATGAAAGCGAACAGTATACGTTGAATAAATTGAAGGAATACATTGCATCTAATGAACCTGGAACTATTAACTTGATGAGATCCTGTCCTTACTGAAGGAAGCTCAATTTCTTCATGTGTATTTAGGCCTGAAACAAGTTTTATTTTAAAGTTCAGTTGGAAGAAAAATTGGAGTTCACTTGATTTTTATCAGCAATTATTTGCAATTAGTTGATGTGAAAGTTTGTGGAAAGTTCATCCAAAGTGAATTCTTGCCGGGAGTCCTTGGCAGTGGTAGCTCTTCCCAAGGGTTTTGTGTTAGTTTTACAAAACAGTCCCAGAGACCTGACACTTGTGTAATAAGTGATCAGGTTTTGCAGCCTTCCTTTCCTCCTCTCTTAGCTTTGAACACATTAGGGCTCATGTTACTCATCAGCTAGCTAATAAGGAAGAGCACCCAAGTTTGCTTTCCTCCCTCTCTGTGCTCCCCCAAGCAATGAATGAAGATCATATCATCATGCTGGGGCATGGAACAGCTGCGTCGCAGCTTAAGTGTTTACCTACCCATGAATGCAGTTGGAATGCATGTAAACAGGTTTTTTTGCATCAGTGTTAGATGTTACTGTTAATAAAGTAATGAAACGGACATGAAAGTTGTTTTTAAATTAGGGATTCCCTTTTAAACCATTTTGCATTCTGGTATTTACATAATGCTATACTTGCACAACACATTTCAGCATTTCGCTGTGTGTGATTACAAGGCAGTGAGGACAGGATAGGCAGAGTTTATTGCTTATGTAGATTCCGAGTTGTGTAAATATTGCTAGAATACATTTATTTTTGTTTCATTGTTCAGGCTGTATCTCACTCATTTCCTTGCAAATGTGATCTTGATTTGGTTCCTTAAAATAGTGGCACGTTCAGCCTGTGATTTTCCAGGGTATCTTACGCAAGGGCGCTGCCTCAGCTTCTGCTGCCGAGCTGAAGTCAGGAACAGGGCCTGGAGAAATGTTCCCAGCCCTCCCGCTTCCTTATTTGTCCGCTTTCGCAGCTCAGGCAAGCACACAGGCTGGCGCATTTACCTCTCCTTAATCCAGGACTTCTCCATTAATCATCTTGCTGTGCTTTTCCCTGTGTTAGAATGGCTTATATTGTATTAGCAACTCCTTAACTTCCCACTGGGTGCTGGAGCATCCCCGGAGTTCATGTGTGGTGACTCCCCAGTGCAGCGCGCAGCGGCAGGCTTCGGGGCAATGTCAAATGATACCGAGGGGTTTAGTTCTAATGCAGTTTATGCACTTGTTCCTGGTCCAGGTTGGACCCTTCCATAGTGTGTTTCGTGGCGCACGGCGCTGGGGACAGGCAGTGCAGGTGAAGGGGCTCGGTGTGTGCTGCTGCCCAGCGCACGGCGCTGCGCGGGGGTCCCGAGGGGCAGTGCCTTGGCGCGGTGCGGGGGCCGCGGCGCTGCCGCGGTCAGTTTAACCGGGGGCTGTGATGACGGGCCGGGCCCCGCGGCCGCCGCTCTGCAGCGCCCCCTGGCGTCGGCGCT
>JANRGW010046106.1:13121-23250 GCA_024733675.1 Psilopsiagon aymara | reverse complement strand
GTGGGAGTTGCATTCTTTCGATTCTCCTTCCCATCCCTCCAGGAGCAGAGGGAAGAAAAAGGGGGAGGTGAGTGAACGGGCTGCGTGGCTGATTTATGGCTTAAACCACGACACATGATCTTAGAAACGGATGTCACTTGCTCCTTTTGGTGGTGGTAAGAGAGATAGAGAGTATCTAAACATATGAAACCACTTGATATTAAAATGGTAGTGTCTCAATCATCTTAGATTTAATTATATTCTCTTTGTGCTTTCAAGCACTGATTTGTGCTTTTAAGCACTGATTTAACTGATTAAAAATGTCAAGATTTCAGGATTTGGAATAGCAGTCTTGAAAGGAGCCTGTAGAGGCTGATGAGTCAAACTGTCATTGTAAGATACAGCTTTCAGTGAGATTTAAATTCAAAACTCAAAAATATTTTACAGATATTCTTGATTTATTTGTTTTGCAGTAAGACTTGGGACCAAATCCCCAAGAGGGAGCTACAACATGAGGGATACACAAAGCTCAAGGGACAGCAAAGAAAAATGATCTTTCAGCAGCCTAGTAAAGAAGGACTTATACCTGGGAGTAAGAAAAAAGGGGAAAGCAAATCCCAGCTTCTTGTACCTTCTTCAGGGTTGGCTCATGGATTTTACATTTAAAAGTCACAGAACAAAAGGCACTATCAACTGGGTTTAATTTCCTTTTCTGATTGCAGCCCTCTCTCACACTGACACGCATCCTGCCTTAATCACTACTGTACCGTAAAAGCCATGAGGAGGCCATTCATCCCTTTCCCACACTGACCTGAAATGGGACCAATTTACGAGAAACAATTAAGGATTTTTGTTTTGAAAGACAGCATGATTACCTACAAAACACTGATGTGTGCTATATACCACTGGAAAAAAAAAAAGATTACCTTAATCATTGATGCTTAATCATTGAAGCACTGATTGAGCTAGAAGCTCTTTTCTAAGTCAAGAGAAAATAAGAGATCTTTTCTCCTTGTGAAGAGGCTCACACAGTCCTGAACCATGTACAGCACTTGAGCAGGTCAAGGACAGCTTGTAGGTGCATCTTGTTTGCGTAGTTAGCTCTGGTGTCGTAAGCTGATGCAGTGGGTTGTGGGGTAATCTGAATTCCTGTTTGTGCGATAGTCTGGCAGCCAAGGCTCCTGCTTTTCTCTACTTACCAGAATACAGGACTTGATACCTGTTGTGGCTTGAGTCCCGTGAAAGTTTAGGTGTGCAGCTCGCATAGGCAAAGAGGCTGGCAACAAGAAAGAGTAGGCATACACATGAGGGAGACACTGTCCTGCTCCACTGGTTGCTTTAGGTATTTTAAATAAGTTTTTATCTCCTATTCAATATTTACATTATAAATCCTATCTAAACCAGCCCCTAGAACAGGGGCTGTGCTCCAGGTGTGTCTGCCCCTCAGAGAATATTCCTGCCACAAGGCTGCAGAATCATGCTCATTGCTTCCCTCTTTTTACCACAAGTATTTTTTATTTATACACTCAAAGTGAAACATATTCATCAGCAAAGTTTGCAGGATTAACAAAATATTCCTCAGCCAGGAATTTAAGGCACTCTGTTGAAGAATGAGAAGAATTTGCAACCCAGCACTCCACATTTTGTGGTGATTTTGGGAACCTGCTGCATGTGCCTACCACATGCCTCTGGGATCAGTTCCTCAGGCAATACAGGTGGAGGAACTGTGCTTGTGGATCCTGCCAGCATGAATTAGACATGGAGAATTCAGCTCCACTGACACTGCAAGACTCCTAGATATGCCCAAAAGTAAAACATTAGGCACCCAGTTTAACACTGGGAGCAGAAGACTGTAAGGATAGCTGAAGAATTCTTGGATGCAGGCTCCTTAGAGATGAGCAATGGCTTTGAAAATCCCACTAAATATTTACTTGCATCTTCAGATACCTATCTAGCTGCAACAATTTTATTCCTGATCAATTTAATAACTTGTGTTTCCTGCATGTTATTTCAAGATTTCACATTACATTTTTCCACTCTAAAACCAGCTTCCTAATGTGACTCAGAGGGAGACAGTTAGTAAGTCATTAATGACACTGTAACTTTGTTTGCATTACATGTCAAGTGAGAATTATTTCAGTGAAATGACTTTTTTTCTGCTGATCAGTAGGACAAATTTTCATTCTTAGCATCCCTTTACTCTGAGAGATTTGACTGTTATGCTTGGAATACACTAACTAAAACCTTTATTCAGCCTACATTTCTGTTTCTCAGCTATTCGAGCAGGAATGCATTTTTTTGTCTTACTAGGAAAATATGCTTTAAAATATCTGTCCCATTTCTGTGGGTGCCTTGTCAAGAGTTTGCATACACACTTATAAATCACAAAAACACAAACAAGGCATAAAACCTAGTATACACATAGAACTATTTAAAAATAATAGCTGTTTGCTGACATTTTGTGTAGTGTGAGCTCTGGACCCAAGACAAAATGGAACTGGCACCAAAGACAGTATGCATATTAGTAAATACTGCAATTTTTCAGCATCATCTCCTAGCACAGTCACAAAGCAGGTTATGTTAGAGAGGCAAGCTGAGCACCAGCACTGAAATTCCTGTTTGATGCACTTATGACTTTCTTGTGCCTTATGCAAAGCATTTTTAAGCATCTGACAACAAATAAATAAAATTAATTAATTAATTAAATAAATAAAAAATAAAAAGAAAAATAAAGAGAAAGATCAAGAGAATATTTGGTCTTTAGAGGCCAAGCAGCTGGATAGTACAGTGAAATTAAAGTCTACAGGAAGTAGGGCCCTATCTCACAAACATTTATGTATCCACTTAAATTTGTTAAGTGAGTTTGTGAATGTTAAATCAGGAATACCTAAGAGTACCTGTATGTTCATTCAAAAAAAAAAGTACAGGGGAAGAGTGAACCTTACCCTGGCTATCAGAAAACTGAACACCATTTGAAGCATAAAATAAAGACGGTCCTATTCAGAATCAAAAGAAGCAGCCAGTGTACTTGTAATTATTGCATTTAAAATTAGCCTTCAAAACCAGTACTTCAGGCAGCTTCAAAACTATAACATACAGCATTTCTTCTGTTTTTTTTTTGTCTGGTTTTTTTTTTTTTTTTTTTTTTTTTCTTTCCTGAACCTATATGCATGAGAGAGACAAATCTATGGTATAATTATCTAATATTAGGAAAAATTAGCAAGCCAGATTTCTGGGCCTATCATTCTAGTATTATTATTTCCAATTACCATCTGAAAATTTAAAAACCAAAATAAATGCTTGTGATCTTGTCACTATATAATATTTCTTTCAAAAATAACAAGACTCAACTAAAAATACTTGTGTTCTACCTCCCAAAACAAGCACTACTCAGAACAGCATCTTAGAGAGCCAGCTCATGTGGACAAAGTTTGGTGCGTGTCAGTGGGAATGGATCTTTCTCTGCAAAACCCTGACAGAAGACAAGGGTTGTGCTCCAGGCCCTAAAAAAGGAAGTTGAGCTTTTCTGAAGGATTTCTGTGTACCTTGGTATACCTCATTTTCTTATAGCTCTACTTGCTCTATGACTTGTTTGTACATGAAAAGCAAACATGCCCTGTTCCAGAACAATACGTTTTTAAGTTACTTTTTATAAACGTAGGCATAAGCAGAGGAGATTAATTTTTCTGTAGACTAGCATCATGTTCAATGTGGCAGTAACAAGCCCATGTAAAATATGAATTCTCAGTTGTGATAAAATATCACTCTTTGAAAATTAGTTTTCCTTCATGGGCATCATTGAATGCATCATACTTCTAATAGCTTTTAAAATCATGTGTCAGTGATGAATATCCTGTGACTACTGTGCAGTTAAAACTAGGTGGAAGTCTGTATTTAAAATAGGGGAGAAAACCCTGAATGTATTACCCCAAATTTGTAAGCAGCTCCCTGGGGCCATGTTGCATTACCTTCACTGGGAATCCACCTAAGCACAGTATTTCATACATGTGTACCAACAAAAGATACATAGACAAAAAGTAATATATAAAAGGTACAATATATACCCTACAAAAGGGTACCCTACATTCTTTCCTTCTGCAAATCAGAATTTTACTCTTTCATTATAGCATGACAATTGTAGTAAGCCAAAACTAATGCATTCATTTCTGAATAATATTTGTACTGAAATAGAGTCTGTACTTTCTTAATGCCTCTAGTGAGAGTATAATAGATTTTCAAAGACTGAAAAGCTCACTTCTATACTTCAGCAAAATCTGAATCACAGCCCACACTTTAAAATGCATGAGTATTGCAATTATTTTCCTAACATAGTAATTGTAACCCTTTCTAAGCACTCCACAATGAAAGGCAATGGAAATTTTCATGAATGAATAAATTTGATGAAGGTATTTGTCATCAAATGGATGCTCTCCACAATATAGGACTTAATTTTTGTTCATTACATACCTCAGTCATTCCATTACGAAGAAAACCTTGAAAATGTGAATCAAATGAAGCAGATGCAGTGTGGGTGTTCTGAGCATGCCTGCATTTAACCCCAAAAGAACTCTATTTACTATTTCCCCTGCTAAAAATGGAAGAAAAATTAATCTAATTCATACAGTAAATATGTTTCAGTGCTACATTCACTATCAAAGTCTGACCGGTAAGACAACCCATGACAAAAACTTCTACTATGTAATAATCTGGATGCTTGCTGAGTTACATGAAAAATTTATAGTATTCAAAACTTTAAAATGCATTTCATGTGATATGCTTTGTGAAATGCCACTGAAGTCAGAAAAGTAAGCATATTTTTGAAGTGTTCCAGTAGATAATCATCTATAAATTTGTCATGCAACCTACTGGTCATCACCTAAACTTCTGAGAATTTACATGACCTAAGGAGAGGTGGTGTGAATTTTTCATTAATGTTTGTAAAATAATTTGAGATACTAACAGAAAAAAGTGTCAATAACATCCAGAATATTACCATCATGTAGGAGTTTTAATCACAGTGTACTTCACAATTAGGCAAACTTAACTTTATTCAGTGCACTAACATTCAGTGGAATTATAAAAATTAATAAAGAATTATCCTTACAAGTTGTCCAAGGTCATAAGAAGGTGAGAAAAAATTAATTACAAGAAAGAAGAAAGAAAAATTATCAAAATACATGAATAATCACCTGAAGTACAGACCAAGACTGACACAGGTGAAACTGAACTGGATAAGCAAGTCGTAGGGACAGTCTGTTTTTCCTTCCCCCATGGCACTCTTCAGTATGACATAGTGTGGATTTTACCTTGTTTTGTCTATGGCTCTTTTACCCCCAGAACAGCCTCTTCTCACTTCAGCTTAATTACAGCATTTCTGCATGATTTGGGACTTTCATTTTATTGTACTACTTTTGGGAGGACAGGCCATGTAACCTATCATGGAATATGGCTCTATACATGTTTATTGTGGTTTCCCAGACCAGCTGTGGCCCTCTTACTGCTACCGCAAACCAGCAGTGGTATGAGAAAAGACCATAGGAAAGTGTGGACAAACAAAACAAATGGTGATTGTCTGATCTCTATAGCTGGGTTCTGTATGAGCAGTTCCATTATGAAATCTTTCCTCCTTTCCTTAATAGTCAGGGGAACCATTGTTTTTCCCCACTTAGATGGAGAATTGTGTATTCTTTGTGGATGCTTTATGAAAAGTCCCTTGAGTGGATTAGATAAAAGTACAACCTACTGGACACAGTAATGAATAAAAGGCTTTTAATCTTCTCCAGTAATTTACTGTTTAACTGTGGAGAAGAGACAGGTTGCTTTATCAAGAAATGACAGCAGAGCTGGGGACTACTAAGGATGAAGTGATTCTGAGAGACAATTACATCCTGGGGAACAGCCAACTGCCCCAAACCTCCTTACATATCCCACTCTATGTTATCTAGCACAAACTGCTTTTTTTTTCCCACATAAATCTATTTTGATATTCTTATTTAGTGAGATGTTCACCTTTATTTTCTTCCAGACTTTTCTGTGATGGCAACCCTTAAACTTCCTGGGTTTGTCTCCTTTGAATTCACTAAGAAATCTCTACCATTAATATGTAAGGTTGCTCTTCAAATGGAAGACAGTACGGTATTGCTAGGTTTTCACCACAGCACGATCTTGTGCGAGTAGTGGTTTCTCTGGTGAATGGCTGATACTGCTCCAGCACGGTTATACAACAACCTTACTATATGTAATGGTTCCCATGTTTGGGGGGGGGGGGTTATTACAGATTTCTGTTCATCAAAAAGAGACTGATTCTGCAAGTGCTGAAAAGCTCACACCCCTAGAACATCAGTGCAGCCTTGAGCCATTCACTATTTTGAGTCTGCCTTCCCAGAATTTCTCTTCTCTTTACTAGAGAAGGAAGACAGCATTTCAGATTACTGTTGTTCAACATACTGTTTAAGATGTACCTATCATATCTAGTCAGCCCAGCCTGGTGGAATCATATCCTAAAGAATGAACTAACATCAATACCCACCCCCACCCCCCTTCTTTTTGCATCTCTCTGCATGGAAAGCCTCCTCAATAGTCAACATTGCTCATTTGTGAAACTTACTTTCTGTTTGGCCCATCATCAACCACATTCCCCTACCTGGCTTTGATTTTAATGGAGCTGCCGAAATTACATGACTGATGCCTTTTTGTTAAAGATCTTCACAACTTACATGCTTAAAACACCCCTACATAATCAGCAGATGAATAAGAGAAATTATGTTGCTTAATTCAGAAACATAAAGAAGTAATTTTATCATCTCCCAGGTGGCAGAGAGCACAGCAAGGATCAGCTTCCATTGTACTGCTCAATATAAAATCTCAGTGCTCTGAAGAAGGAAGTGGTAAGAGTCTGAGTCTTGTTTCTAGAAATCTAGAGATTATCACATTTGTGCTAGCTGTTGAGGTTGTTTTTGTAAGTCTTGACTTTCATTGTATTATCTAAAAGCTTCCTGATATGAAAATCAAGGTACCAGGAAAAGCAAATCAAAGTTTAACTTTCTTCTGCAAACTTCAGTGCAGAAAGTAGCAGGTGTCTGGGGCAGGTCTAGTCCATTTCATGTGAGACTGGAAGGATGCCCTCTATGGCTTAGAGTTGCCAGCTTTAGGCAAGCTCAGCCACTGATGACTTGAGCCCTGATCCTCAGTGAATCTTAACATCTGTAAACCCCAGTTTGCCAGCTGGGCTCATGGTAACCTCAGAGATCCAGGCAGGCAGAGTTCAGAAATATGTTTCAATCATTTAATTTGTTGGAAACACTCCCAAGCCCCCCCTCCCCTCCTATCAATCCATTATTCTAACAGCTAATGCAAAGAAAACGAGTATTTTTAGTCTAGAATCTGCCCAACAACAAAGAAGAAGTCCTGCTGCTTTTAATTTAAGTGAATAATTTGTGTTTTATCTTAAGGAATTAAAAGAACATAGACCATTGTCTGCTTTGATCTATGTAAGCAACACGTATTCAAAGAGGGTGTGCAGCAAAAAAATAAAGGTAGGGAGTATTCATTCCTCTAGTACTGCTTATTTTTATGACTGTATTTAAAGTGTCAGTGCTGCTGATATCGGTAGATCTAATTGTAAAGTAATGAAATGGAGATAAATTAAGATGTGAGTGATACTTGGTAGGAAGGATTAGGTCAAAGGTCTGATCCATCTGAATTGAAACTCTTGCACATGTCGTCATCCAGTATTGCAATATCAATTTACTTGCACTCTGTTTTGATGCATCTAGACTTAAAAATATCCAAGAGATGCATCTTCTTTATAAAAAGCTGAAAAATTAGGAGTCATATGATTATTACTATCTGGACTCTGATTCTGCCTCTGGGATGTTCATGTTTGTGGGAGATAGAACCCAGATATGTTTTTCTAGGTGTGTATGGCAACCTGCTGATTGCTGTCTCACCAGAATAAACTGTAAACCTTTCCAGCTGTTCTTAATCTGGACCCTTAACCTTTAAAAAAACCCAAAGGCTTTCAATTCCTCGGAGCCAAACTTTTCGAACAATATCTAGGTTGTTTTCAAACCAAGCTTCAAACATAAAAATGACTAATAAATCCATAAATCCATATTCTATAATACACTAGAAAACTATTATTAAAGAACATACTCAGGTTTTATGACCCATTTCTAGTAAAACCCTCCAAAATGCTTCACTAATGCTACCATTTCAGATACTCAGATCTGGATGACAGGCATAACATCCAGACAGCTACACCAATAAATACATAAACGCTATAAATCTGTCTCAAATTAGTGATTTGTGAGTGTGAGAGGGGGAGGGGAGAAGGCTGGGAAATTCTGATTTGTAACCTGTCTGTTACCTGGCTCTCAATGCTCTGTAACTTCATGGCTGGTGATTGTATTTTTCTGTGGTTTGTATTATTATGCGCTAAATGTATTACTCTATGCCCTTCGGTGGGATTTGGGGCTTTAAGGATAAGGCCCTAGGCTTGCATGGGCTTTTTCAGCCTGCACCTGACTCCACTCATGCAAAGGGCACTTCTCAGCAGTCCAGAGGCCGGGAGCTGTCCGCCGCACACTGCAGCTACCCAGCAGAGGAGTCTTCACCCTGGCGAGAGGGCGAGGCAGGTTTAGAGGGAGGAAACAGTTTTGGGGGGTTGAATCGCGCCACAGCCTACAAATCCATAATGCTTCAAAGGACCGCAGCCCGTGGCTTCGGGATTCCAGTTCGGGCTTCGCATTAAAACATCATAAATAGTAATAATCATTCCCAAGCATCCATCTTTCTGACTCTTTTATGGCCTCATAATTGCCCCCTCCCTGACAGGCGGATTTATGCCTCGGCCTCCAGCGCCCGGTGGCAGGGAGCTCCCCCGCCCGGGTGGCACCGCCGGGTCCTGCGGGAGGGACGAGGCAGCCCTCCAGCTGCGGAGCCTCCTCCGCCGGCGCAAAACTTTCCCAGGAGCCGGTCCGCTGTTTGGAAGCGGCAGCCCCTCGCTTCCTCGTTGCCTAAACACTCCACCCCATACCCGCCCCCTCCGGGTCTTTTGCGGGCTGTCGCTCTGTCCGTGTTTGGGTTTGCTTCTGGGCTTTCGGTAGCCTCCTCTGCCGGCTGGGGGGAGCTCTCATCACCCGATTTTCCCGTGCAAAACTCAAGGACTGTCCCGGGAGTGTTCAGGAGGGAAGCGCTTTCCTTCTTTCTCTTCCTCTTTTGCTCTTCCCCTTTTCCTAAGCAACCTCCTTTCAAGTCCCACCCGCGGATCTCTCTCTCGCCCACCCGGCAGGACTTAGCAACTTCTGCCGTCAGCTCCACAACTCCACTCGCTTTTTATTAGAGATTAATTTTCCAGGGGTATTTTCTTTGGGGGGAAATCGTTCCTCCATTCCTGAGGTCCGTAACGACCGAGAGGCTCCTTCCCCGTGGCCACGGTGGGCGGCCGGTACAACAGCGGGCAGCAGAGACCCTCCGGCGGGCAGCGCCGCTACGTCCTCCCCCGGCTCTGCCGGGAGTGCCGGTCAGGGAAATGATGGCCTAGAAATTAAGCAGCACTTCCGAGGTGGTACAACTGCCTTTCTCCCAATTCCCCTTTTTTACACCGTGTAGGATTTCTCCGTACTGTAAGAACATAGTGATTAACTTACAGCCACCCCAGCTGAGCCCGAGGTGGTCGAGGAGGAGGCGACGCGCTTCCCCAGCCTTTCATGCGCTGCGCTGGGCTCTGGGAAGGAGGCGAGCGGGGGGCGAGCTGCGCAGGAAATGCCGGTGCTGCGGCGGGGAGTGCTCCCGGCCAGCAGCCCCCCGCCATCCCGACGCTGACCGCCCCCCGGGGGGTCTCTCCCGGCCCCTGCCCGCCTGGCAGTAAGCCCCGGGTCTGGCGTCCGCCCTGCCGGGGGTACGCGGGAAACCCGTCGAGGCCATGGCCGGAGACGAGGCGCGAAGCTCGGGCTGCAGCGGGCGCTGCTCGCCAACGGGGCGGCAGACCGGCACCCCTCGGGGCGGCGGCGGAGCGGTGGAGGTGGGGGGGGCGGCCACTGGGGCTGCGCTGCCGCCGCCAAGGGAGACCTGGCGCCGCCGGAAACTTTCCTCGGCGCTGTGCGCCGGCTCCCTCTCCGTGCTGCTGGCCCTGGTGGTGAGGCTGGTG
>JANRGW010046106.1:0-13021 GCA_024733675.1 Psilopsiagon aymara | reverse complement strand
GCTTCCGAGCCGCCGGGCAGCCCTACCGCTCGCCCCGACGGACGGAGCCTGCCGCCGCCTCGGCTGACCGGGCAGCGCGGGCCCGCGCACACAAACCGCCGCGGGGCTCCAGGCGACACGAGTGGGCAACAGCCATTTACTCCATGCTCGGAGGGGTGTGGGGGGAGTGGGACAGCGGCGGCGCGGGGCCGCGCGGCTGGGGCTGGGTGCCTCCCGGCGCCGTGCCCCTAGGCCTGGCCGGCGCCTTCTTCGGCGCGGGCCGGTACCTGGTGCGCGGCGGCGTGCGGGCGAGAACAGCGGCGCTGCTGCTGGCCGCCTGCTGTGGGGGGGAAGCGGTGGCGCAGACGGCGCTGGCGGCGGGGGAGGATCACTTGCTCTCCCTCGCCGCCACGGGGGTGGTGCTGAGCTGCCTGGCCGCTGTGACATGGCTGGTGCTGAAGCTGAGGCAGGGCGTCCTCATGCTCGCCGTGACTAGCGCGGCCAGGACCACGTCCCTCGTAGCCTTGGAGAGGGTCCCGGCGTCCTGGCGGCCCTACCTTGCCTACCTGCTGGGGCTGCTGGGCATCCTCCTAGCCGGCTACGCTGACCGGCTCTGGCCCCCACGACGGGCCGCCCCGCTGCCGGAGCCTCCCGCCGCCCCCCCGGTCGCGGACGAAGCCCCGGTGCTCAGGAGGCGGCGGCGGTCCAGTTCCATGATCTCCCCCGAGATGTCGGGCGGCGGCGGCGGCAGCAGCAAGACCCACCGGCGGACATCGCTGCCCTGCATCCCCCGGGAGCAGGTAGGGCAGGAGCCTGGGGGGACGGGACGGGTCCAAACTTTGCTGGCGGCGGGCTGGCTGGAGGGGTCCAGGCGGCGGCGCGTGGAGCTCTGTTCTCCGTCCGCTCCTCGCTGAAGGGATCGAGTACTGTGCGAGCTCTACCCGGTGCCCCGCGGCGTGGAGAGCTGCGGGCTGGCGCCCCTGGCCGGGGCTGGGGTCATGGGGGGAGCAAGTCTCTCCGGCCTCAGCCTGACGTGCCCCGGCTGCGGGCGACGGGGAAGGGACCTCAGGGTTTTCTTATCTTTTGCAGCCGTGCCCGGCTCTTGTTTCTCTTAAGCCTTGCACAGGGTTGGGGCAGATGATACCCTCTGCGCCCTCGGAGCTGGTGGGAACCTGCCCTCGGCACAGCCTTCAGGTGTCCCAGCATCACTTACGAACCTTGCTTTTCCAAACCTTTAGTTTTCCGGAGAGGTAGCTTAGCCCTATTAAACTTTCTTTAAGCTTTGAAGGGGGATGTGCCTGTGTGAGCTGAGCAGCCTGTCCTCGGTGGAAGAGGTCCCTTATTATGGTGATGGCTTGTCATTTGAGGCTGTCCCGCACAGCACTGGGCTCATCTTTGCACTTTGCCTCCCTAGGGCTGTTCCTGCACCTGTGGTCAATAATAGGTCCCGCTCTTCTGCAGTTGTGGGAACCGGTACAAGGCACATGCTATTTCTTTCAGCTTTGTTTCCTTTAAGATTTAGTGATTTGAATGTGAGAACTTACTCTGTTAGCAGCAGTGCGTTCTCTTAAATGCATACCTCAAAATAAAAAAAAAAGGGAAAAGAAAAGAAACACGCACACTATTATCTCAACTCCACAACTGTGTAGAGTCCTGCCATGGACACGAGGTCAGCTTAGTTCTGCACTCAAAGCTTTTTCTCGTGTTTTAATTGAGGTTTAAGACTGCCACATGGAAGAACCATTTGGTGGGTTGAGTGTAACTGAGCATATTGAAAGTCAGTGCAACCCTTGCTGAGCAATGGAAAGGGAAACCTAGGGGAACATAAGTGGCAATTGGTGTTAAGCTTTCTTTTTCAATTAGAATTGAAAATTACTCTGTGCACTGTGGTCAGCTGAAAAGTGTTGCTGTACACCAAAGGTTTTTCTTTCAGGTTGCTTGCTGGATATGCAGCTAAGTATTTTCAAAGTGATGGCATCTAACCATATGGTGTGGGAGGCTAGTTTGTTTCTGGAAAAGGTTTGATTGCATCCCTTTGTGGTTGGTTGTGACATTTTTTAGAAGAGGGCCTGACAACCTTCTGTACTTGAGGCTTCTTTTAAAATAACTGTACTTGTTTATTTAACATTTTTGTTTAGATAAAATAAATATTTACCATAGCGTCCAGGCAAATACAGTGTGAAAAACTAGAAAGCTATCCTAGTTCTGACTTTAATAGGAGCAGACAGAGAGAAAAGGGTGTAAGGATAATTTGTAAATACAGTATCCAAGGCAAGATATTAAAATTGTTTATACTTCCTTGATGACAGTAGGTATTGCTGATGATTTCTTATAATAATAATTTGTAAGATGTTAAGTGTATAATTTGTAAGATGTTCCACTCTCACAGTTCAAATAAAAGCAGCTTTTTAATTAACATCTCTAAATGTAATTGTTTAGAGACAGGGCTCACTGGTTTGTGATCATGTCCTTTTCTTTTGGAGGGGACTCAGATCACCTGTATGATGATTACCAGCGTGTTAAACTGGTGATGAGTAAGAAGGTAGATCTCCCCCTCCAGTGGTACATTACTTGGGGATGGTGCTCAGCTTTGCCCCGAGCAATTCCTGCTTCCAAGCTGCAGAGCTGGACTGGAGGGAGCTGGCGACAGTTCAGTTTACCCGCTGCAGGATTTTGGCAAATTTCTCTTTCTTTTGTTCTCACTCACTATTAATCAATATCAAGATCTGGTATTGCTTGCGTCACCGTGTGATTAGAAATGGATGACTACTTTTGAGTTTGGAGAGACTTTTTGTCTTTATTTTTTTAAGCACAATGTGGCTGTGTGTATGTGACCTTTCCTCCCTAAAAGCTGTCCTGTTCAATAAATGTTTGATAGAAAAATGGAAAAACTGAAACAAAGCTCTGTAAGGACCCTGAAGAAACGCTGAGAGAAGTAGGACTCTCCTACAGCAAAGTTTGTGTTTGTAGCAAAAACCGTCTCCCCATAGACTTAAAGAAACCATAGGTAAATGTTTCTCTTTTGGACAGTTTTTAAATATAACGCATTAAAAATAGAGATGAGGGCTTTTATAAACAAAACTAGGCCTTCCCTCACCCCGTTTTTTTAAGAAAACATGCTCTGAATGTTTCTTATCCAAAAGATAGCTTATTAATACGTCTGGGAGCTGCCAATAATTTTCATCAGGAAATAGATTTACTTTATTGCTTTGAAATACGTGTTTTCATTTGGTGAGTAGCAGTAGGTGAAGTTTTAGAGATGTTTCCCATTGCCTGTTGTTCAATCTTTCCTACTGCTGCCATTTCATCAAGCTTTTTTTTTTTTTCCAGAATGTTTCCCTCCTTATTTGACTGTTTTTATTAATATGAGATTCTAAAGAAAGAAAGTCAGAATTTCTGAATTTATTTAGTCACACACATCTCAATTATAATCTGAATTTTTTCCTGCTAGAATACAGAACTGAATCTATGTGGCCTTGTACTATAAAGGACAGTACCAGGAATTGCAAACTAACATCACTGATAAAGGTATTAACATATTTAAAATTAAAAGTATACTTCTGTTTAAGGTGATAGTAGGAGTAGCGGGAAATGTATATGGCATGAATTACTCCTTCTGTAGAAATGTCTAATCTTAGTTGCTTATCAGTTCTAAAATAATTTAAAAAGTAAACCTGTTTCATTAAAAAAGCCACCATCCAAAATAAAACCATGGCAAGATTTAATCTGATTTTGTTTCTAAAAGTGTTCTTAACTAGCTTTTTATTTAATTCTATTTTTCTTTGTAGTTGATTTTTGTATCTATTCTCTCTCTTTCTCAACTTTGGCAAATTCTTAAGGCTTCCAGTTTGGTATATGTGTAGATGTCATTGAGAAATGTGTGCTCTGCAACAGCCTCCTCCTGCTCCCAGCTGAGTGTTGTCTCCCTGTGATTTCATCAATGCTGGCTGAGGATGCTCAGCTCCTTGAGGGCTTGCTCACCCAGATTTAAAAGAGGCTGCAGAGAGAAATTGTGAATGGATGGATAAGACTGTGAATGGATGGATAAGACAGTGAATGAACGAACAAATGGTTTGGTTTAGTTTTTTTTTTCTTTGGTAGATACACAAGTACTGCCAGCATAATGGCTTTTGGAGTTTCTTCATCACATTTTTGCAAGCATAATAGTTGTCCCTAAAAGTGTGGCAAGGATGTTGGGAGGGCAGGGCAGAAATGTGCTGTATGGTGTTTCCCTTTAAAATATTGTATGGCCTGTGTGTTCTGATCTGTGTCTCTGATCTGTGTGTGTTAATCCTAACAAGCAACAGTCCAAAGGGTTGATTTTACCTTGGTGGGTAACATACTCCACAGGGAATAATAGCTGGACAATTCTAAACCATGCCAAAGGCTCCCGGTTTTGCTTTAAAGCCTTGCTTGTTTGTTTTGTTCGGGGAAATGGGAAGCTTTCAGCTAACTTGGATTTATTACAAGTGTATGTTAACTGAACTAGAGCAGCTGCTGCAAGCAGTTCAATCTGCTTTGCCTTTTCAGGGCTTTTTCCTTAGTCTAAAGACTCTCACAGGTATAGCATTCCATCAGGGTTTAAAGTACTTCCTAGTCCCCAAACCAGTGGGTGACGCAAGCCCATTGGAGAAGGCAGTAGTGAGGTGCTGAGTCTTGCCCTGCTAAAAAGCCCTGATCCATGCAGGGGGTAGCACCAGGATTGAGACATTTCTCCTGTAGCTCTGATATCTCCAGCCCCAGACCAGCAGCTCCATGAGCAAACCCCGTGCCTGTGTCCAGTGGCTCCAGGGGCAGAGACATTTTCTATACATTTTCCTTCCTTCGTTCTGTGCTCTTTTCCCCTTCTGAGTGGTTGGAGAAGCAGAAAGCTGTTTGCTTCACTGAGGGGTATCTGAGGGTCTGTCACTTACTTTTCATTGGTTTGAGGCTTGGTAGCTGTTTCGTGCTGTGGCATCTTTCCCTGCCTGTTTCTCCTTTAGAAAAGTTACTTTTCCAGATAAGTAACCTGGTGCCAGAGTCCTCTGACTTCCTCCAGCGGCAGCAGAAGGTTTTTTGCTCAATTTGACCATTTTTTTGTTGATTTCTGGGTGGTGACTCTGCCTGTTCCCAGTCTGTAGCCTGGGAAAGCTGTGAGCCAGGACTGTCGTTATCGCTGCCTGTCTGCAGAGTTGAGAAGACAATACTGTAACAGTTCACATGGTCAAAGATATCTCTTCAGTGATAAGAACTAAGAAATGGAGGAGAAAAAGAAATGTATTTGTTGTTGGGTTTGAGGTTCCTTTGTTGCTCTTTGTTGTTGGGTTTTTTTTTGGTTGTGGGTTTTTTTGGTGTTTTTTTTTTTTTTTTTTTTTTTTCTCTCTTTTTTTTTCCCCCCAAAGGAAAATTAAGGCTTTATCTATTCTTCTTATTGTTTGACAGTGAGAACTTTGTAACTGCCAGGAATATGTTGCTTCCCTCCCTTTCCTGGTTCTTTATCATTCTGCCCTAAAGAAATGACAGGTGTACTCTTACATTATAACCAATTTTTACTACTACGTATCCTATCCGCTGGCCTGAAAACAGAAGAGATGAGTGTGGCATACAGAGATTTCAAATTCTGGAGAGGAGAAGGCAGGTTAAATCTAGATATTGTACTTCATGTATATCAAAGTTATGTCTTCTGTTAGACACATGGTTTTATATGCTGTGTACCTCCTTCTGCTAATAAGCTTTATTGAGCTGTAATTGCTCTGATAAGATTTACTGGCGTTACCATTTAGGTCACTAGAAACCAAGCAGTACAGAGGAGTTATGTCATCTGGTGACTTGCTGAAACACAACTGTGTAAAATATTTAAGTAAGGCTCCAGGAAAAATCACCCAGGGATTCCAGACGTAGTACTTTATTTTCTTTTGCATGGCTTCATTTGCGCAAACCTGCTCTACTTAGATTTTTTTTCTTCCTTTTTTTTTTTTTCAACCTCACAAAAATGTAAAAACCACTGCTGAGATGATTGGTTTAGAATCTATTTTTGTCAGTTGGTTAAATCAAGAAATGTATATTATGGCATATTGGCAAGGAAAAAAGTAAACTACAGTAGTGACTTTCTGCTCTTTCTGCCTAAAGTGTGAAAATGCAAAGCCAGGGAACTGAAAGAAATCCTGTGTATGCTGGGTTGTCATGTTAATTAAATAAACAGCCAGAACAGTGACCCTGTGTATGAAATGTGTTTTGAGAAGCTTGTTGGGGGTTGGAGGGGAAAAACAGTGACACATGATGTTTTGGATGTTAACTGTGACATTTGTATGAATTTGACCTAATCTACTGTTAGTATGCTTACGTTCCAACTTTTTTGGAAGAGACTGAGGCATAGCTGTATTTTGCAGATTGAAGGAATATTGCTTGGGATTTTTTTCTTTAAAAGGTAATATAACACCACCACCCCCCCCAAAAAAAAAAAAAAAAAAATCCAGCTTGGAAGTGGAACGGGTGCTGGGTTCTGATGCCTGCAAACTGCAGGGCTAGAAATGGGGGTGAGCTGTCTGCATCCTAGCTGCTTTGAGCATAAAAAGAGCACTGCTGCAATTAAAGCTCCGAGCTAGTCACTGTGATTTACTTCAGCAATCTAATGGGAGATGTACAGCTTTTAACATACCTCTTGATGGCTAAGGAAACAAATGTAAAGATTCAGATAACAAAGTGGAAGTCGGGTTTTGATCTTCTTTGTGCGTGTTTTTTCTTCTCTGGCTGGTTTGAAAAAGTTTCTCATATTACCAAACCCTTTCCTCAGAGTCTCTTCTGTGTTAGTCAAAGTGTCACTTCAGAAATAAACACCTCCATTTGGACTCTACAGTTTTTCAGTTGTGTGGGCTTTTTGGCTGATTTTTATTTTGGCGTGGGGGAGTGGGGGGTTGCATTTTTTATGCAGGTGTTCAGTTATTGGTTTGTTGGTTTTTTTTTAGGTGCTCTTTTTTTTTAAAAAAAAAATAAATTTGTTTGAACTTGGCTTGCCCTAAACCTTGCTGCAAGTACAGTGGTAGCATCAGGAATTCTCTCATCAGGGTAACAATTTGATAAAGAGCAAAAATAATTGGAAAAAAAACCCAACCCCAAAACACTTAAATGTGATTTCTGACCAAGTTTTAATTCGTGGGGAATATGTTTTTTAATTTCTCAGATGTCTTTGGAGATTAAATGAGTTGCAAGAGGAAGAATTGCTATACCTCTGCCAAGCTCTTACTTTCATATTTTCCTTTTTAAATGAAGAGTTTGAGCTGCTTTCCTTCTCCCTCTCTGTGGGTACATGCAGTTGTTACAAGCCTATCATTAGCATTATTCTCATTATTCTAGTTGCAGTGGTGCTGGGCATGGCCCCCCCCGCCTCTATCCCTCGGAGCCGGGGCTGTGCTGGGGGAGCGCAGCCGGGAGGGCCGGGGCCAGCGCTGGCGGGGCCGGCCCCCTAGAGGGCACGAGAGCCCCTCTCTGCGCCTCCCAGCCTGCTGCCAAATCGGTCACTGCCTTAACAAAATCTGTCCGTGGTACTTAACTGGGCCTGCACCGGGGTTGGGGTTGTGCGTGTTTCCTGGGGTTTTTATTTGGTTTTTATTTTCTGTTGTGGGCTGTGTGTTGTTTGGTTTGGTTTGGTTTCTGGGGGTGGTGGTGGTGTTGTTTTGGTTGGTTGGTTGTTTTTTTTTCACCATTTTCCACTGCAGTGGGTCAGATGTTTTGCCTTTAGTGGAATGGCTGGGGAAACGCAATGAGGTAGGGGTAAAGCAACCAACCTGCTGCAAAAGGTGGTTGTACTTTGTTCATCTGGGGTCTTTGAGTGCACTAACAAACAAATCATGGAATGATTTTGGTTGGAAGGGACTTTACAGATCATCTAGTTTCAACCCCCCTGCCATAGGCAGGGACACCTTCCACTAGACCAGGTTGCTTAAAGCCCCATTCAGGCTGTCCTTGAACACTTCCAGGCATGGGGCAACCACAACTTCTCTGGGCAGCCTGTTCCAGTGCCTCACCACCCTCATAGTAAAGAATTTTTTCCTAATATCTAATGTAGATCTACCCTCTTTCTGTTTAAAGCCATTCCTCCTTGTCCTGTCTCTACATGCCCTTGTAAAAAGTCCCTCTCCAGATTTCTTGTGGGCCCCCTTTAGGTAGTGGGAGGCTGCTGTAAGGTCTCCCTGCAGCCTTCTCAGGCTGAATAATTGGAAGAAGAACAGTGGAAGGTTTTTGCCTTTGAAAAGCCAATTATTAGCATCATTGGAGATTGTGGTCCAAAGAAGCAGCTGCCTCTGTATCTGTCAAGAGTCCAGAAAAATAGGCTAAATCACCATTGCTTTATCTGTTGTGGCACCTCATGGATATACTCACACATACAACTATCAATAAATAAAATGAGAAATACCACATGAAGAGTGCAACAGCAGAATATGCTGATGAGATAAATGGTCCTTCATTACTGTTGAGCCTAGGAGGCAGCTGGGTGGTTTCCTAATGCCACCTGAAGGGTTGCTGAATGAAAGTTACATTACACAGGACAGGAAAAATACTGGTTATAAGACTTTGGCTGGTGAAATTCCATTGTTAATTTTGGAACCTGTCAGGAAAATAACTCTCAGCTGGCACTGCTGGTCACTGAAAAAGTCCATGTGTGTGAAGGATTATAGTGAAATTAGATTAGTAAATTCCCAGTATAGAGTGCTGTATTGAGTTTTGGTCAGCCACAATGGATGGCTGGCATCCACAGATAGTACAAACATCATCTAAAAAGAGACTGGAAGGATATGTAAAAATTGATCTGAGGAGTACTGAATAGGTACTTCTATAAAAATTGAAGAATAGAAGGGTGTTTGGTAAAAAGATACCCCCCCCCAAAAAAAAAAAAAAAAAAAAAAAAAAAAAAAAAAAAAAAAAAAAAAAAAAAAACAATACCCAAAAAACCCAAACCTAAAACCACAAAACCAAACCAAGTACTATCCCCCACCTCCCCTCCAAACACCAACGTTCTAGTTTTAAACTGCTAGGAAAAGTCTGGATGTGTGAAATAAAAATACACGCTGATCATGGAGGTATAAGTCACGAGGTGTAAGTGAAGCTATTCCTAAATCTGTAGACATTTGTATTTATTATTTATTGAAGTTTAGAAATTCCTTATGCCAAGCAAGGCAGTGATTAGAAAATCTGAACATTACCTACTCTGAGTAGCATCCTTACGACTGATGTTTGAGTAAATTTGGCAATAAGCATGTTTGTGAAATGAATTCCAGAGGGGGAAAGAATTAAGCTTTTGGATGCCGAAGCTTACTGTTGTTTGAATTATGGCACTCCCAGCAGGTTGCTGATACTTTACTAGCATCTCTGTGCATGAGTTGCAGCCAAAGCACCAGCGATAACCAAAGTTGTTACTTACCCTAGAGTACAGATAATTCTGTTAGTCTTTTGCACTTAATTATTTGCTACAGTTTTAAATAAACTAGTGCATGATCGTGTTTAGTGTCATGAAGGATACATAGGCAGAACGTTAATATGTTTTGTTACCTGTGTTACATAAAAATACTGATCCTTAGCAAAAATGTACACACCAGATTTACCTTAAAATGAGAATGTGGGGTTGCTGAAGAGGCCACAGTGGTTGGCTGGCTGCCCTGTGCTGGCAATGAAGCCACTAATGTTTGCTCCCATATATGTTGGCTTAGCAGTGGGTGAAGGCGCTTGGAAAGAGTGATGCGTGTTTTGAGGAGCTATGTCTGAGCAATTTTTTCTCCTCTTTTATGAGCAGTAATCTAGATATGCTTGCCCAAGCTTTTTTTTGTCTGCAGAGTAAAACTGATGAAACCTTGTCTATGTCCACTCATTAAATCTCACCTGAAATGACAGCTGTAGAAAGGTGCAGATCTCTGTACAAAAGTGTATATTAAAAAGGGCTCCACATCCTTGTCTTACATGCTGTCCACCCTTGCCACTAATTCAGTTTGAAGTGCTTTTATGATGAGATTCTTTCCGCCTCTCTTCTCTTTCTTTCCTCCCTTCTCCTTCCTCCTTTTTCTTATTGTAGCCTGTTGGAGTTCACCAGCTAAGTTACCTAACTTGGATTTCCTTGCAGAGTAGACTATGCTGCTTTATTTCCACCAAAACCCACTGCCCAATTCAGACAGGGCTATTTCTATGCCGGTAATGCTGAAATCCTTCTTCTGATACTTGCTTGGTGAGTGGCAAAAATGTGTTGGATGCTGGTAGAGTTTCTAGATGCATTTCTCTTTTACTGGTGATGCTAACCACAGGTTACTCTCGGCAAGGTCTGATCACTGTATGTTGTTTCGATAAGGAATTTATGTTTGGATGCATTTATAATTGCAAGATAATAAGATAATATATGGCTGGAGTTTGAGTCTGTTAGTGGGATTGTTAAAGGAATACTTGCGCTGAGACACAGCTCTGCTTCTTACTCTTGTGAGACAATTTAAAATTTCTGTTGTACAAGTCAAGGATTGTTAAAAATGCACTTTTTTTCTTTTTTTAGTATGTTCTGTCTGTAATGATTACTGATAATCTCCTTCCTGTCTCCTCTGACTTTGGTGGGAACTGTAGTGCTCAGTCCTCCCAGGGTAATAGGCTGATCCTTTCAGTTCCATCCTTGGTGCAGAAGGGTGTGTTCCCATGTTCCCATGCACAAATCTGCAGAGAGCTGCTTTTTCTTTTTTTTTTTTTTTTTTTTTTTTTTTTTTTTTTAAACATATAACCATTTTGTTTTCTATTTTAAAGTAATTCAAAGCTAATGTTGGTTGTGCTGCTTGAAATGTCACCTGAGACCTTGCAGCACGCTTTTATAGGTGTGTGTATATACATATCTTCATATATACATACCTGTGTGTATATACGTACTCAGATTTGTATTGTGTAGCCTAAAGGGGTGGAATTCTTCATCTGAGAGCAGTCTGCAGCCTGAGTTATGTGTGACATTGTTCTTTTTGGATATTTAATAGCTTTTTTTTAATGTCTCCACAGGTTTGACTTTCTATTTGTTATAGTTTTAGTCTTTTTCTTTCTTGACTTGCAAATATGTGCCAAGTTTTGCAGAAATTTTCTTTATTTGTAAATATTTTAGTGGTGATTTTGATCAGCAAATAAATGCTGGTGCCTTGCAAACACGTGTTCCAATATTAAAACTGGAGGTTGGGGCTACAACATTAGAATAGAGGTGCCAAGCCATATAGGTGCTTTGCATGGTATCTCTGGTGCTCAGACTGACTTGCCATTAGCTTTAGCTGTGGCATGGATCTCAGGGGTGATTGCAGAACGAGCTAATAAGGACCCTCCACAGCCTAAGCTCGTGTCATTGTTGTGGTCATAAATGTTTTTTTTTCCAACATGAAGCTGTGGCTGGTTAGAAGTGTGGCAAGACCAGTTGAAATAAATAGACAACTTGAATTTTTACAGATAAGTTTGATGAACTTTAGCTGATAAAACTTGTTCTGTGTAAGGGATATGTTACTGCTGCTGTGTACCTATTCTCAGTGAAGTTGTAAACTAGTTAGTGTTTGTTATTTGTTAAGACAGTTCTGAAAATTTATTTATTAGGGTAGTTTCCTGACATTTGCTGCATTTCTATTGATTCTGAATTCTGTATGAACTGAAATGTTGCAACGTAATTCATGTACTGAGTTGTGGTTTTTAAGACCATTTAAAACCTTAATTCATATGCAAGTGCCATTTAAATGCAGTCCTAATTGTCTACTGATTACACAAAGCTGCAAATGAATAAACATTTTGTATTAAAGAATTTAATGCTCTACTTCCCTTGTGCTTGCAAAGAAGAGAGCTTTGAGGAAGACTCTGCCAGAAATTCAGTTTAAAGGATGGCAAGGTTTGAAGGGGAGCTCTACCCTCTCCAATAAAAGACCTGCTCAGGGTTACAGAGCATTTATCTTTCCTCCGGCTCATGGAGGAACACATTTAGTGTTGCTCAAAAGCAGGCAGGTATACCAATAGGTGTGTACAATTTGATTATTTTAGGCAGCACTGGCTCTGTACGTTCCTCATTAGAGACTGTATTGAGAAATCTGTTCAGTGGCAAATACTGTCTGTGCAATATTACTACTGAAAACTGACTTCTGGGTTAGAGGGTACAAAATGCTAATTGTTACAAAGCTCGCCATGTTTGTGTCAAGCAGTGTAATAGAGGAGCATGGGGTCATAGTGTGATAATTACATGGGCTGAGGTGCTAGCACTAAAGCACATATTTCAGCTTAAATTCTGCTTGATGATCCAAGCCTGTTGTTTCTTCTCGGATAAGGAGCTGGTGAGGAAACTTAGAGGGGAAAAAAGAGGCTCATAAAAGGTGGAAGCAAGGGCAGGCGGCCTAGGAAGAATACAGGGGTGTTGTCTGGGGAGCCAGGGACCAGGTTAGGAAAACTAAGGCTCAGTTAGAATAAAACTTGGGTAGGCATGTTAAAGATAATAGGAAGGGATTCCTTAGGTACGCAGTGAATAAAAGGCATATTAGGGACAACGTAGGCCCTCTCTGGAAGCTATCAGGAGAACTGTCTGCCCTGGATTTGAAGAAGGCTGAGGTTCTTAATGACTTCTTTGCTTCGGTCTTCACTGGCAAATGCTCTGACCACACCACCCAAGTCTTGGAAGGCAGACGCAGGGACTGTGAGAAGGAAGTACCTTGGGCCCACTGTAGGAGAGGACCTGGTTCGAGACCATCTTCAGAACCAGAACATACACAAGTCCATGGGACCTGATGAAATCCATCAGCAGGTCCTGAAGGAGCTGCAAATGAAGTTGCTAAGCTACTGCCCGTCATATTTGAAAAATCATGGCAGTAAGGTGAAGTTCCCGGCAACTGGAAAAAGGGAAATATAACCCCCATGTCCAAGAAGGGTAAAATCTGGGGAATTATACACCAGTCAGTCTTACCTCTGTGCCTGGCAAAATCTTGGAGTGGATTCTCCTGGAAGGCATGCTGAGGCAGATGAAAAACAACAAGGTGCTTGGTGACAGCCAGCATGGCTTCACTAAGGGGAAATCCTGCCTGACCAGTCTGGTGGC
>JANRGW010046100.1:1581-20230 GCA_024733675.1 Psilopsiagon aymara | reverse complement strand
GAATGGGTTGCCCAGGGAAGTTGTGAATGCTCCATTGCTGGCGGTGTTCAAGGCCAGGTTGGACAGAGCCTTGAGTGGCATGGTTTACTGAGAGGTGTCCCTGCCCATGGCAGGGGGGTTGGAACTTTATGATCTTAAGGCCTTTTCCAACCCTAACTAGTCTACGATTCTATGATTTCCTACTCCAACATATCAAAATGAAAAATAAGCTGAGGAATGAGCATCTGAGCTGTGCTTTGCTTCCGCTTGAAATAAGTTGGTAAATTTTTCAAAGCCTCTCCTTTCAGCATGAAAGGAAATGGCATGGGCCAGAACAGCACCTCCTCAGTCATGTCAAAATAGTCTGTTTCATACATGTATGCTATAATCAGCATATTCACAACACTTAGAAACATTCAGTCTATCTCACTAATAGGTTTCTGTTGAGGAAAGATCAGTACATTTTTCAATAATTTTATCAAAGAAATGGTTTGAAGATATTTTTGTATTTCCCCACTACATCGTTTGTTTCTGATGCCCTTTAAGATCTTGACGATAGCAACCATAATACAGACACATGAATCACAATTTACATAAAAAACAAGCTACTGCTCTCTGAGAGGCTGAATTTGAGCTTTGGCTCCTGTGTTTATGAGGAAATGATTCCTGCTTGGTTCCCTAAGGCAGGCCAGGAGACTTCTTGCAACTTTCGTATTATCATGCATACAATAATGTTTAACATTATCCAGCTGGGATCACTTCTGGACTCAGTAGCCCTGTCTGAGCAGAACTTCCCACAGGAACTGTGTCAGGCATAAAGGCAAGATCTTGCAGTCATCTTGCTGTAAAGGAAAACAGGACTTCTACAGCAAGTCCATAATGCTTCCACTGCTAGGCAAGGAAAAGGATGAACATGTGGATGCTGGTTTCCACCTACTATCAGCTTTCAGCAATCAGATCCTTGCTTCCCAGCAGGATCATTGTACACAGTTGTGTTACTTCACTGTCTCCTATTCCTTTTTTGTAAAAAGAGGCTCTGTGTTCCTCTCTTCCAAGCATTTTTTTCAGTCATAACTCCTGCTCCAGTATTGAGATATCAGGTCTAATGTTTTCATTAATTATTGTGAGAGGTACTGCAAAGGGAACGGCATCACTAGAGAGGATATCCTCTTCTGGGTCAAGTACCACTGTACTGGGCTTCATCCTCTTCCTGAGGACTGACAATCTTTCTTACTTGTGACTGCACAGATCCTTTGTAACACCTCAGGCATTGTCCTTGCTAAGGAGTAAGATTTAACTGCAGCAAGTCCCAGCTCAACATCCCAGTCTGTTTCTTTTACAATTTTGAAATTCCTACTGGCTCCAATCCTAAGCAGCAGAGTCTTGCTCCAGGAATACATTTCTAGACACTACCTTTTCCCTTAGACAGCTGCACTTTGTGTCTCTTTCTCAACTGGCTACATGCTTTTACAGTCACCCTTACCAGCATTTCTTGGACCTCTCACCATTCCCAGACTAAATGTACCCTAGGAAAAGGGTCTTTGCTCAAACAAAAATTGCGTTACCAAATGGTTATAAAATAGTCAGGCTGTAGAAGCCATTACAAACGGAAGAATGATCTATGGCTGCACAGGGGACATAATATATTCTCCTGAAACATGAGAATTAAACTCTCTGGGATAAAAGGCAAGAACTTGCACAACTGTCAAATATGTTGTGGCACTCACTAATTTTAAAATATTCTTTCTTATCAGACATCCACCTGAAATACTTTCAACTCATTTGGCAGTCTAATTCTTTTACACTGCATTGCAAATCTCTCAAATGCCAGTAGTATTATTCAACATTGCAGCATCTAATTTACTGAGATTTTGCTATGGGATATTTAACAAAATAATAATGCATTGGGCATAATTATTTTGTGACTAAACTGATTTCTATAATGTAAATGATACTGGCTTACTGCAAAAGTAATTCACACCTCTGTGCTACAGACCCAGTATCACTTGTAAGCCAGTTACAGAATCATGGAATAGTTATGGTTGGAAAGCACTTTAAGACCATGAAATTCCAACCCCCATGCCATGGGCAGGGACACCTCTCACTCAACTATGTCACCCAAAACTCTATCTGACCTGGCCCTGAACACTGCCAGGGATGCAGCATTCACAACTTTGGGCAACCCATTCCAGTGCATCACCACCCTCACAGTAAAGAACTTCTTTCTTATATCTAACCTAAATTTCCCCTGTATAAGTTTGAACCCATTACCCCTTGTCTTATAACTACAGTCCCTAACAAGGAGTCCCTCTCGTGCAATACGGAAGGTACATTGTAAGCAGAATGCAATGAACAAGCACTAAAATTTGCAAAATTTCAACTAACAGCATGCCTGTTGACTTTAACACTAGCAATCTGCAATGTTTAATTGACATTTAATAATAGTAATGACTATTAAGTAACTGCATAGTGTTGTACTTGCACTGAATTTTCATTATGAAATTCATGGCTCTTCCTGTGCCCACCTAACCAGACATCTCCTTCTAGAAGACCTTGGTCAAGTATGATTTGCCCTCAGGACTCTCAGGTGATTGCTCTTCATCACCTTGCCCTTTGTGTGCTGGAGATGGATTCCAAGAGTACAAGCAGCACATAGTCCATGATTGTTTTTGAGACTGAGATAAGTTTGATCAACCTGTACTTCCCTAGATCCTCCACTCACCTTTTTTAAACAAGGGGAGAACAGCCTCAATCAAGTTGTCAGGGACCTCCTTGATCACCTTTTTTTTTTTTTATTATTGCTGATAGGCAATGCTATTAAATTAGATTTGCATTATAAGTCCCATTGTTAAGAAGTGACTTAAGCACACTGTGCTCTAAAGTGTTTCTAACCCATTACTCCTCCATTGTTGGCAGCTGCTCTCCCTCAGAAAGGATGCTAGTACCCACAGAAAAGAAGCAGACTTTGCCTGTGAAGACTGAAGCAAAAAAAAGGCATCAAGTATTTCTGCTCTTTCCATATACACCAGCAGGATGCCATCCTCAGCCATCAATATGAAAAGAGCTGCAGGGATTTTTGTAGAGATGATCCTGTTTATTCTAGCCCCAAGAATAAATAATATTAATTAATACTGATGCAAGTACTGCTGAAATAGCTTATGGCGATCTTGTTGAAACTGAATTTTTCAAAGAGAACTGGGCAGTCATCCCTCATCCTTTCATCAACTGAAAGCAACAGCCAAATATGAAGGTTAATCTCAAATGCGAAAAACAACCAGCTGCACAACCCTGTGCAATCAAATCTTATGTTCAACAGAAAATGTATCCTGGCACGCTCTGAGAACACATTTACTTGGGCTTTAAACTTTGTCCCATGAGACAGGAAGGGACATGTTTCACTACAACAGGTTGAAGACTTTTCAGTTTCAGTCATGACAGAGAGATTTTAATGTTTCCAAAGTACTAGGGAACATTGCTGGTTTTAAGGGAGGAATGTCGTAACCACTCCTTTAGTGAGCCAAACTTACAAAATGCTTTTGAGACCTGTGAATCTGAATAACCCTCAAGGAGTTTGGGGTGCTAATGGATGGGATAAGCTGCAAAATACATGTGGTATTCTGAGACCAACATGGTACAATAAGACCAACATGGGACAACTCAAGAGATAGGAAGTTCTAGATCCTTAGCTATGTAGCTGTAAGACAATTTGGCTACGTGCTGACACAGGATGAAGGAATCCTCTGGACCTAATTTAAGTAATCAAGTTTATTTCCATAGCTTTTACAAACATAGCAATTGAGTGAGGATTCTGCAAACACATTATTTTACTCTATCTTATTCTGATTTATTCTATGGGTGATTAGAGCAACTCTCAACTGCCCAGGTAGTCTGATCCTTCAAGGGGGATGGCCCTTAACACTGCCATATGGTAACACTCACAAAGCCAGCACATCAGGCCTTTTAGCACACTACAGAGTCAGGGCAATAGTATATACCTACACTTAGCCACATGGCTGTTTTGTGAACAGGCACATACACATCAGTGGAGAAGAAAAGGCGCTTTCCAGAGAGTGCCACTAAAAAAAAAAAAAGCATAGATGCTAAGGACATTTAACAACAGCATTTTATTCTCCCCTTAATGCATACTGCAAACCCATCAAAAAAGTAAAGCAGACTCCACGCATTAATGTCAAGTAAGGCATGATTGGATTCCTCATTTCTAAAAGGGTATTTTTTAAAAAAACGATAATTTTTCATTAAACAAATTTTACAACTGGTGATGTGCTGGAAAACTGATATACTAATATAACATGCTCAGAAACATCTGCTGACATCAATATTACAAAGGAGAAACTATTTACATATTGATGCTCCTCAAACAATGCTAAACTCCTTCAACCCAGCTCATCAACAGAGTTCAAGTATGGCAACAAATACTTTGGTTTTCGTGAATACAAATGAGTTATCTTTGTGTTTCCTTACTCTGGGACAATGACACTTGCACTATGATGATGTGCCCAGACTGAAGACTTTTCCTAACATTTATTTTCAAGAAGCAAGAGTTAAATGTGACACATGCTAAGTGTTCAAGGGCTTCAAGTCACTGTTCTGTGCTCGCTGCTGAACAATATGTAAACATTTGCATCTATTTACTCTCACTTTGCATTTACATGTTTTTCCTTGTAATACCTCTATTTTTAACCTGCAAGAAAATGGAAAGTAAAGATTGCATTGAAGGCTTATTATGGCTGAAAGATGAGAAAGCTTTCACTCTTCAAACTTTAAATCCAGCAAGCAACAAATTCAGGGAACATGGTCTAACTAACCAGTTTCGTGTAAAAACAACCACGTAGCAAATCAAAACAACCCTGTACCAAATCAGTCTGGAACACATAACACAGTCAAATAAAACAGTGGAAGTACTGAGACCTAACTTGACAGGACTGCTGTGTTCAGGACTTGGAACACAGATAGGCACAGATAACAGACTTAAGAAGAAGCTGGGAACAGTGTGGTGATGCACAGTAGCACAAAAAACCGTAACAGCAAGCTCCTGGACAGAGCTTGCCTAAAACAGGCTTGGCTTTGTGTAAGAATGGTAAAATCTTCAGTAGCTGTCCTCCTTGGAAGAAAACGTAAGGTTAACCATGACTATATCCCTCAATCCAGCGAATGGATTTCCTCACACTCCATTGCATATGCCATTACAATGACAATCAGGTAAAGTAAGTTCTTGCAGGTAACGTGAAGCCCAATCTATTGAATCCAATTGCAATGTGTCTTACCACTTGTAATCAACAACTTTTGACAAGTATCACCAGATATTACCCCTGATGTCTTGGGTGAAGGAATAATACAGGAAGTACCAGATGAAATATTCACTTGCATCCACTAGCAAGTGGAAATTATTTTTTTATTTCTGAAGAAGTTATTAATGGCAAAAAGTTGCTCACAGTTTTGGAAATAAAAAAGGTCAAAATAAAAGGCTAAGAACAAGAAGGTGTAAGACTGGAACCAGCTTTAAGAATAGTCAAACACTCCTAAAATAGTGGTGCTAACTAGGAAAAGACAAGAATAAAGGAGGCAGGGTATTACGAACATCTAACGACTATTTTCAAAAGGAAATAATTGAAGTGTTCCAGGTAGACTTGAAACACATCTGTATATGATATAACAAACTGCATTAACACATTTATTGAGATAATCCAGGATGCAGATATTATGTCAACAGTATTAAACAGAAACTGTCTGCAAAAATTAGTTTCCTGGTTCTGCTCTCAGTAGAATGGTCTGTTTGGGGAAAAGCAAAGGGGTTTTTTGGCCTGATTACATCATAACAAAGACAGAAAGACAGACAGAAAGAATAAAAGAATGAAAAAGAAAGAAAGACCCTCCTCTATAAATAATACATGGTTTGCGAGCAGAGCAAATGTTGTGCGCAGAGATTAAAATATCTGTGCCGAAAGCAGATTCTTCTATGTCAGTGAAAAAAACATACATCTGACTCACTAAAATGAAGTGTCTTCTCCACAAGTAGAAACCATTTCACAACTGCTCTGTGGCAGCAAAGCATGAAGAACTAGAGCACAATTACACAAAAGTAGGAGGGGTATGCCGCATTTGAAGATAGCACGTCTGGAATATACAAACAGAAAATAAACTATTTCCCCCAGTACTTAATTAAATTGTAGGTTGCATTACTACAGGATGTTGTGAAGGGATAAATGGGTTCTAAATGAGGTTAGATAAACTCACAGAGAGCAAACAGGTCTGCCAGAGAATATTAAACGCAACTGCTAGAATACAGCTGGGTCATGAAGTATTTAAACAGCCATCTCCTTGAAACCTGGCATGATGTACTCAAAAGGATCCTTTCATACCTGACCTGCTAGATAGACCCTTTGCAGGAGACAGGACACTAGTATGGAGAGACCTTTGCTCTGATCCAAGAGAAAAGTTCTCTATGTACTGTCCCTTCTACCGACGCAGGTTTGCAACTACTGACTTGCTCATCCTTTTATTTCTAATGCCTTGGTTCAAAAAATGACTCTTAAAGATCTTCTAAATTAGTTACAGTGAGACTTTTAAGCTCAGGAGTTTATTGTGCATTACACTGGAATTTGAGGAATTTGGCACTGCCTCAGATCCATTCAAGAAACTGGGAGTAATGGGTTCTTGAGAATCGTACTACCAGAAGCTAATAATTCTACGGTACAAAGGATTTTCTTAAATCTCAGTGCTAAACTTCACCAAAAACTTCCCAGGTGTACAACAGTCCCATGGACTACATTCTCAGCCTTAACGGGCTAGAATGTCACAGTCTGTTAACTTCTATAATACTTCTTTGCTCTCTTCAAGATTTAATGAGTCATGTTCTTTATCCATAACAGCCAGAACGCAGAGAAGCTGTGAAAGCTAACTTCCCATCATCTCTGCCCTCCTCTGATAACCCTGACAACACCTCTTGCAAATTCAAGCAGCCAAAAAGATGCTAACCTCATGATATATGTGGAATTGTTACTTGTTTCAGGAAGTATCCTGTGCTGGACACTGCATGCACACAACTGAGAAATCTGGTCTGCTGGGGGCTGAATGTACAAGGCAGACAGACAGAAAGGAAAAAAGAATGAAAAAAGAAATTTACATTCCCTTGTAAAAAGTCCCTCTCCAGATTTCTTGTAGCCCCCCTTTAGGTACTGGAAATCGCTCTAAGGTCTCCCAGGAGCCTTCTCTTCTCCAGTCCAACTCTCTCAGCCTGCCTTTTTTAGAAGAGGTGCTCCAGCCCTTGGAACATCTTCAGGGCCTCCTCTGGACTTCAGTCTTGTGCTGGCGGCCCTCAAGCTGAATGCAGGACTGAAGCTGGGTCTCAGAAGTGGAGCAGAGCAGGAGAAATGCTTCCGTCTCTGTATACCTGCTGTTCATGCTCCTTTAGATGCAACCAGTGTACGGTTGACTGGTGGATGTTGGAGGGACAATACAGCAGGGCATAAGCAATCCAGGGAGTTTCTGGAATGTGTTGATGATCATTTCCTTCTCCAAGTGATAGGGGAACCAATGAGGACAGGTGCTATGCTGGAATTGGTCTCATAAAAAAGGAGGGGATAATGGGGAATGTGAAGCTGGAGGGCAGCCTTTTCTGCAGTGACCATGAAATTGTAAAGTTTGAGATTCTTAGGGCAGCAAGGAGGGTGGGCAGCAAACTCACTGCCCTAGACTTCAGGAGAGCATACTTTGGCCTCTTGAGGAATCTGCTTGGTAGAATACCATGGGACAGAACCCTGGAGGGAAGAAGGACCCAAGAAAGCCGAATAATATTCAAGGATCACCTCCTCAAAGCTCAGGAGTAATGCATCCTGACAAAGTCAGGCAAGAATGCTAGGAGGCCTAAGTGGATGAACAAGGCGCTCCTGGACAAACTCCAACGCAAAAAGGAGGCCTACAGAGGGTGGAAGGAAGGACAGGTAGCCTGGGAGGAATACAGATAAATAGAGCAGCCAGGGATCAGGTGAGGAGAGGAAAAGCTCTGGCAGAATTAAATATGGCTAGGGACATCAAGGGCAAGAAGAGCTTCTATAGGTTGATGATAAAGATTAGGTGAAATGCAGGCCCCCTCCAAAAAGAAATGGGAGACTCAGTCATACAGGACATGGAGAATGAGGAACTCAAGTGTTTTTTTTTCGCCTTGGTCTTAACCAGCAGGAGCTCCAGGCTCACTGCCCTAGTCACAGCAGGCAAAGGTAGGGACTGGGAGCATGAAGAACTACCCTGCTGTAGCTCAGGTTTGAAACCATTGAAGGAACCTGAAGTCCACGGAACCTTAACAGATGCATCCACAGGTCCTGAAGGAGCTGACAGCTGAATTGTGTAAGCCACTATGTCATATTTGAGGAGTTGTGGCAGTCTGGAGAAGTTCCCACAGGCCGGAAAAATAAGGAACATAACCCCCGTCTTTAAAAGGAGAAAAAAGGAACACTTGGGGAACTACAGGCAAGTCAGATTCAATCAATACCTGTGAAGATCATGATGCAGATACTCATGGAAACTATGCTACTGCATATGGACAGTAAGGAGATGATTGGTGACAGCCAAGACGGCTCCACAAAGGGCAAATTGTGCTTAACAGATTTGGCAGCTTTCTATGATGTGGCCATGGCATTGGTGGATAGGAGAAGAGTGATTGATGTCATCTACCTGGCCTTGTGCAAGGCATTTCACACTGTCCTGCATGACATCCTTGTGTCTAAACTGGAAAGGCATGGATTTGACAGATGGACCACTCAGTGGATAAGAAACTGGCTGGATGGTTGGAAACTGGATGGATGGCTCAATGTCCAAGTGATCTGTGATGAGGGGTGTACTTCAAGGGGTCAGTACTGGGACCTGTGCTGGTCATCTTTGTTGGCGACATGGACAGCGGGATTGATGCACCTTCAGCAACTTTGCTGGTAACACCAAGCTGTGTGGTCTGGTTGATACACTGGAGGGAAGGAATGCCACCCAGACATGCTTGAAATTGAAAGGCGGGCCAATGCTAACCTCATGAAGTTCAACCAAGCCAAGTGCAAGGTCCTGCACCTGGGTTAAAGTAATTCAAGCAGAAACACAGGCTGGGTGGAAAATGGACTGACAGCAGCCCTGAGGAGGTCTTGGGGGTGTTTGCTGACAAGAAGCTCAACAAAGAATCATAGAATAGTTACAGTTGGAAAAGACCTTAATATCATCTGGTTCGAACCGGCAGTGTGCACTGGCAGCCCAGAAAGCCAAACATATGATGGGCTGCATGAAAAGGAGCATGATCAGCAGGCAGAGGAAAGAAATTTTCTCTCTCTGCTCTTCTCTCGTGAGACCCCACTTGGAGTACTGTATGCAGTTTTGGTGTCCCCATCACAGGAGGGTAGTGGACCTGCTCGAGTGAGCCCAGAGCAGGTTGTGAAGATGATCTGAGGGTTGGAGCACCTCTGCTATAAAGACAGAGAGAGCTGGGCTTGCTCAGTCTGGAGAAGAGAAGGCTGCGGGAGATCTCAGAGCTGCTTCCAATACACATAAAGAGGAACTACAAAAAATATGGAAAGGGACATTTTACAAGGGCCTGCAGTGACAGGAAAAGGGGGGATGGCTTTAAGCTGAAAGAGGGGAGATCAGAATTAGGACATTAGAAAAATCCTTTATTGTGAGAGTGGTGAGACACTGGAACAGGTTGCCCAGAGAAGCTGTTGCTGCCCCACGCCTGCCCGTGTTGAAGGCCGGGTTGGACGAGGCTTGGAGCAACCTGGTCCAGTGGAAGGTACACCTGCTCGTGGAGCTTTATGGTTCCTTCCAACTCAAACCATTCTATAGTTCTATGTTTGTAGGTAATTTGTTCCAGGATACATGACTAAAGAGTTACGTACATGATGACATTAAAATAACAATCACCTATGTAGAACAACAAACCCGCATTATAGTTTCAGTCTGCCATATGCAGTGAACACATCTTTCAGCTTTTCTCATCAAAACTGTATACATTTGTACTGGTTACTCTGTTAGTCTGTGTCTGGAGCATGGAAAGTAACACAGCCTTGCCTAGGGAATTCTGCTGTGAGGCAGAAGAAAACCAGCAAAGTTTAAGACAGTCACATTCCTGAGTTCCCAAACTCTGTTCAAACCTTGTTACTTAAAACTTAAATATCAATTCATAAAAATAACATCTGATTCATGCAAAAATTCACCCAGCTCAAGTCTTTTATTCTGATCACCTTAAGAAAAGGATCCGAATTTTCCTAAGAAATTTAGCCTCCAAAATTAGAGGAACAAATCTGTTTATAAAAAATGTGTGGTTTTGTTTAGTTTAGGATTTTGTGTCTTTTCAAGTTACATCATTTGTAATACGGCTAAAAATCCTTGCTTTCAGAAATAGGTGTGTGAGGCAAACCAGTGAATACAGCTTGCCAAAGCAAAAAGAAAACTAGTTTTCACAAACATTATAGGGGAAGCACTCTGATGGCACAGAAATGCATTTTTCATGTTAATTTGCTTTAAACTGATGTTAACAGAATCTTAATAACCCAGAATTTTTGTTTTATTTTTGTCTCGACAGTAATAATTTGCCATGCACAATATAGGCTCTGGTCTCCTGCATAGAAATCACATTTCTACTCTCTATTTTTTTGCAAGCCACTTCTCCATTATAATCTATATTTTGGTCATGGAAGTATACGGTAACCAGCTACACTACCTATAGCTGTCCAGCTCTTTTGTTCATTGACAGCACTCACTGATACAACATGAATATTTAAGCTGCACATACTAATTCTTGCTTGGAGTAAAAAAAAATATTTAGTTATGCACATTCTAAAATATTCTGCCATGCAGAGATGTATAAAATACAGCATCAAAAGTCACAGTATAATTCCTGAAATCCAGTATTTTTTGTAATAAATTGTACTATTATTCCAAGGGGAATTTTATGCAGACAAAACCCTTAAGCATTTTACAACAAAACACTTTTCATATATGTTAACACACACAGACTCTGATTGAAGAGAGTCCGCAAATGAATCCAGGTTTCCTCAAGTTGTGTTGACAATCTGGATAATTCTTCCAAAAGGTCTGGTTCTGATGAGAGAATCTTAAGATGCAACTGAAAATGAAGACAAGCAATTAGTAAAAAATATACAGGTAACAAAAAATTTAGAAGATCAATTTCCTCATTCAGTTCCAATACTTTGTTTTCATTAATGTCCCAAGTAAAGGAAGGACTCTTTGCCTTCAATTAATTCCCCCTATTTAATGCTGTCTTTTGCTAGTCTTTTACAAGCCATCCCAATACTCTATGTATTAGATGGGATAAGCAGCAAAATGTCTTAAGTAAGTTACTGCTTTAATAGATTGCTGCTGCATCTATCCTAATCAATCACATATTCTACTTCCAACCCACATCATATATTTGTCTTTAGGCTAGAAAGTCTAAACAGATGCCCTGAGGTTGATCTGTTTTTTATGTCGTATCATTTTATCTATTATTTTAATTATATAAATTTAATTATTTTTACTAAATGTTACTTAATACATTACTAAATGTTACTTAATACAGACGATGTCTCCCTAGGTAACAAACAGTAACCCTGGTGAAGCACAAAGAAAAGACACCTCTCAGTCTTGTAGAGAGGCAATATGTTATTACCACTGAATGGATACAATAGTTATTTTCCTGGCTACAATTTAAACCTAGAAGTCTTACTAAGCTCAGAGCTGTTTCACTTAGAACCCACCGCAAAAGTCAATGGTGTTCACGTGTCACGGCGTGAGTTTATATTATTTGACTGTACTTCAGATCCCATGTACACTTCTGAGGCAAATTACCTAGCTGTCCACTAATCTACCCTGCAAGACATCAACAGATTTTGTAGGAAACTAAACAAAAAAATGAATTCTAGCATCTAATACTGCAACTATTATAGCCAGTCCAAGGGACAAGACTAACAAAAACCAAACTAATAATAAATAGACATGATAAAAAGCCACTGTGAATAAGTATCAAGACTTCAATGTGAAATGCACTCCAGCTGCAGTACTTGTTCCTGGGGAAGCTGCCCCACATGTTCTATTTAACCCCCAAAAAAGGAAAAGCGCAAGTTGCATTTGTCCAGTGCTACATTCTTTTTAAAACCAATCCCTGCTTAATATTGCTATTAAGAAATAAATAAACAGTATTACATGTACCTGAATGTTTGTAACAATGTTTTCCTAGTAAAATGTGATTAATTGCTTTCTCACAGTTTCCTAAATCAGAGTATCCTGACAAGGTAAGCATTTATGCATCAGAAGTGCTTCTATCTTTTGCAGAACCACTTTGACTCTGTGCATAACTGCTACTGTATTTTATTGCAATAACTTTCTAACTCCCACACTCCTTGGAATAATTTCACTACTTCTGTGGTGCTTAAGCAGTAACAGAAGAAAGATGGCTCACTGACATGGAAAGTAAGTCTAGTAATATCTAGTGATAAGTCCAACAAAATGCCTATTTTACTACCCCAAATGTTATAACATTGCATCCTTTTCTCACTTAAGACATAGCCTATAGTCACTTATCAATTAACAGCTATTAAGAAGCTGGGTACTACAAATAATAAAAACAATTCTAAGTAACAAATACTAGAACAAAACCCGTCTGGTCCATTTCACAACATCTGTGGGTTTCTTTTTCACGTTTTTCTGGACTGTGACCAGGTAAACTGTCAAATTATCCAATCCACTCATTTTGCAGTTTTAAAACTACCCCTAACAAAAACCACGTAAGATATTTCTTTCAAGCAGGCAATTTACATTCTTTACTGGACAGCTATCATTTTAAATAAGACTAACGTAAAATTCTGTAAGAAAATTGTTACCTTTAAAAATAGTGCAAGGTATGCCTGAGCAAGTTCAAAGTTGTACTTCTTGTTCAGCATCATCCCAATCATTCTCAAAAAGCTTAGCATCACCTCCACTGAGCCACCACCTTCAGGGGCCAAACACCTCAGTTCTACCTCAACATTAGACGGTCCCAAGCTTTTCAGTAAGTTAAGTGGAGCTGTGTCTGTGTTAAAACATTGAGAAATACATTACCAGTAACATCTGCAGGAAAGAATCTTGGGAATCCTACAAATCCTTCATCTGGACAGGTTTATTATAAAGTTCTTAAGCAGTGACTAAGTTTCAAGTTTCTACTGTTGCCTTTTTTGTTTTCCACAAAATGCCATCCAGCCTTCAATTTAATGCCCCATCACATAATACAGAGAAGCAGATCTCTAATAAAACAGTTTCATTTCATTTTTAAGTTTACCTTGAAAAATATAAGTAACACCTTTGTATTTATATAACTTCTCCTCCTCCCCCTTTCCATCTTCTAAGCTGTAAAAAAATTCTTATTAACCACGTAACTTGTCGCTTTACCTCTCTTGGCAAAGAGAGATGGGACTTCAGGTTGCTACTGAAAATATACCCTAAAAGAGACAAGGTGATACTGTCTATGGTGGGGTGGTGTCAATCCTCTCCCTGGTAGAAATGTACACAATTTAGAAACTCTTTCCTCTTCAGAATGTTCTTCCTCAGGTTTTCTACAACGCTACCTAATTTTTGAGAATTCCATCCATTTTCTTTAAAAATGCGGAGATAAAAATACAAATGCTTGCAAACACAGCTGTTGGTAAACACATTTCTTTAAATGTCTTCTAATTAATATTTCTTTTGCTAAGAAGTTGCTAGTAAAAGCAACTTTTTATACTCTCACACCATAGTAACTAATGATATTAGGAATTTGCTAATATTCCTTACGTGGTATAAATCTGCTTCCATCTGTATTTGATTCCTATGAAAATCATTACCTATTTTTAAATGTAATTGTGATATTAACAGTACTGAAGAGATGTATTAATTCACTGTTGTGCTGTGACATTGAAGAACCAAGCATGGAACATACTGTCAAGTTGGTACACATACAATATGGAAAAGGCGCCCAGCTCAGTCTGTGTTCCTCGGTCCTGATCTGAGGTACAAAACCCTGTCTCCATCCCAATGGTAAACCAGGATAGCTTCTAGTATACCACTGCTTACTTGCATAGCCTAGTCACCTTTAGAAGAGATGCTTGTAAACTAGCAAGCACAGAGCCACGTTACACACCAGCAGCTTCTTCAGCCAGAACTGGACACCATGCTGCAGGCAAGCTAGACTACCAATGGATCTTTGATGCACATTGGCTATCTACGTATTAGCTTTATACATAACAGGTCATGCCCTTTGTCTTTGCTACTATACAATGTGTATTTTTTTCCACATATATGTTACAATTCTGGCATTACAAAGGAAATGTGTATCAAAATATTATTAGCATCTACATTTTTAGTGAAATATCTTGTTAACTTACATTCATTAGTTCTCAGGGCTTCTTCAAGATGAATGAAAAAATCAGATTTCTGTGCCAGTACTCCAAGGCTTACTACCTTTGACTAGAACATGAAAGTACAAGAGTGTACATGAATATGCAAATGTATTTTTACATCTCGATTATTTTCCCCCAACAGAACACTTTAAGAAAGTAAGCATTAAATAAATGTGTTAAAACTGATACTTCAAAGTCTTTAGCAAGATCTTAGCATTAAAACACATAAAGGTTTTCTTTTAAAATACACTAGATAAGCACTATTATATTAATAGATTCTTGTTTTTACCTGCGTATCATTTTCTTCCCTTGGAGTAACGTAATGGGGTATAAGACCAGAAACCGTTGGGATGAAGAAAGGAGCTGACTTGGGAACTTTTGGTGGCTCTCTTGGTTTATTTTTTTTCTGTTAAGCAGACACTTGAATTAAAATCATCACCATATTAAGAACATGTAGAATTTCTTTTTAATTAACAGTTTTATTTATAAAATACTATGAAAAATGTAAAGACTAACTGAAAAATAAACATATAAGTAAAATATTTTACTACTAAATAAGAAGCTACCATTTAGGAAAAAAAAAAAAAAACCAGACAAAAAAACCCCAAAAAAACCTCTCCCAAATCTCAGAAATTGTGAAAAGCATTATATAGTCTTCTAATGAAAAATCTTGAAAAATACCTGAAAAATCAAATTTTGTGACTAGGTAAACGCAGCTCGTAGAACATGGGCAAATATATCTGGTTGTATACTACTATTTTTTTGTATTCCCTCTTCTCTTGGTTATGGGAATGCTCAGCAGTTATTTAGAGGCACAACCTAGCACAGCTATACAAGCACTTCCATTGACATGGAAGTATCTGCCTTCAGACAGCTAATTGGCATATTGCAGAAACAGCAGCAGCAAAAGCTATGAAACATTTCTGCCTTCTCAAGTTTTCCTGAGCATGCAAAAGAATGGTTAACTGTCTGTTTCGTACTACAGGAGAAACAGCCCTTAATTTACTTCCTTCCTCAAATATACAACCCAAATACTAAAGATCTGCACCGGCATTCCTAATATCATTACCTTGATAATATCAAGACTAAGGAGATTTTTCCACCTTGATTCTGGTAATGAGGAAAGTGTCACCAGCTGCAATCCCAGTTGCTCAGGTGAGACATATTCAATCATTTCATCACATGTTTCTTCATCTCCTGCCACATCTACATCTGTGAAGAACAGATAACTTTTATGAACATACGTATTTCACATTTACTTTTAAAAATCAAAACATGACTATTTCTCTGCAACTGTTTAAAAACACATACATAACAGCTATATGTATGGGTGCTAGCTAACAGCTGAAAAGCTACAGAAACAATAGTAACCCTATGAAATATTAAATTTAAATTGCAAACAATTATAGCTAAAAAGCAGAACTAGATAAATGCTTTGAAGACTAACAAGATTTGTTTGCTTTGACTGATATGATGTAAAAACAATTTATAGAAGTGGATTACTTATAAAATCTTGTACAGTGTTTTAAAATACATACAAAACAATTAAAGTTCTAATGTAAAAATCTGTAAAATCTTTGCATGTAAATACACACAATATTCACAACCAGTTCACAGGTATGACTGAAGTGGCATATAAAAATTGAGATCTCAACACCGAAGTACAACACTAAAATATGTGCAGTCTGTCATTACATTTTCTCTAAACTTCCTATGTGGTCTTGACCAAACACCTCTACTTTCCCTTCCTTTTTGCAAAATATTACAAGGTTGAAGCCATGAATGTGGCAGAAAAGCCTAACACAGCAAAGAAACCTTTATGTGGCGGAAAAGCCTAACACAGCAAAGAAATGAGAACCATTAAAATCTCCTAAGCATGTCAACAGGAATTGTACATTTGTTGAAGGTAGAAAATGAATTAAACCGTTCAGCCAGAATCAGGATTAAAACATTGTAAATTCTGGAGTGAAATCCTGTCTTCCTAATTTAAGTATCTAAAATAAGTATGTGATTAACATAGCAGTCATCATGAAGTATATTCCCTGCTCTTTTTGGTAGTCAGTATTCAAGGTGCGTTCTTCCTCCAGATGGAGATCTATGTGTAGACACTGCTAAATGTGGGCAGACAAGAGTTCCATCTAGAGGCCCTCAAAACTGCTACAGGCTCACAGCTGTTTCTATTGAACATATCAAAAATGCATTTTAGGCTTTTCTTTCACTGGGACTATCTAGCACAGCTACATGACAGCCGAACCCATTTCTGTTGCCACCAAGCCAATATGCAGCAGTGAAACTACCACGGCTTACAGGCAGACAAAAAGGGTGGAATTAAGTGGACAAACAACAATCCCCTTTACACCCCCTAACAATAATGTCAATTTCAAAATGGCCTTTAAGATGTCAAAATGGAAGGTATTTACACAAGTCAAATTAAAGAAAGTCAGAGAATGGCACAGATGTTTTTAACATCTACAAAATCTCCTTGAAGAGATGGAGATCATCAGGATGCAATTCTTTCTGTCTGAACACAGAAGTATTATTAGATTTTAGTAAACAATTTAGGATACGAGTTAAATACGCCAAAAATGGTAGAAGAAGCAACAGGCACACTTCAGAGAAACAGTGAGTCTTCACTGAGGAAGCAGACCATCTTCTATTTGAAATACAGTACCAAACTGAAAATTAAATACTCTTTCATGTGAAGATTACCTTCAACAGGGCAGGTAGTTGGGCGTGCCACCATAGAAGGTACATAATCTGCCGAAAGGGGCCGTAAAGAGACAAGTGAATATAGACAACGGTTTGACCTGAAAAGTAAGACAGGCATTTTAAAAACAATCTTCAAGTGAATGGGAACAAATATTTCAGACATAATTTTTTACTACACTATGGCAATTCACCCGGTTCTATTCAAGATCAGTTTTCCTCATCTACTAGATAAACAATAAATGAAATACAGTCATATACGTCATCTGAAAGTCTGAAACACAGAAGGCACTGAAGTATTATTGTGAAGAACGTTCAATAAATGTGGAATTATGGACCATTACTGCTTCAACTATTGCCAGATGCTGCATCTACTTGAAGTTGCAAAACGATCTAAAAAGCTTTGTAGTTAATGTGTACAAAACAATATACAAATGCTGCTTTCACAGAATTTCAAAATAGTACTCTTAGCAAATTTTCTTGATGTTTGGAACATACAGTCATTCAGGCAAATTATTTTTTTAGTCAATATGAACAAGGGCTAGGTAAAAACAATGAAGCACTTAAGCACAGAAAGGTCTAGCAATTGAACACCCCCGATACAAAACCACAGGCAACAAATGTAACACAAAACACCTATTATCGAAAGCAAAAAATAAGAAAAAACGTTATCACTTAAAAGATGTGTTACTTCAGTTCTGGGCCTAACGAGTCATTTCCTCTGAAGACAGGTCAGGAAAATTGAACTGAAACACAATTCACATCTGAGGTGATTTATCATTGAACATAAACAACTGCAATTTACAAGTCCTACTCAGAAGTCTCAGAGAACACTGTATACCAGCAAAAGAAGAAAAGTCCCTCAGAAAGTAACACTATATAAGCACTGATGTTTCCAACAGAAGAAAAAACCAAACCAGCAGAGTCAAAGAAAAGCTTTATGAATGGCATAACAAAAAATCTTTAGAATAATAAAGAAACATTTAGGAAAAGACAATTTAATTATCAGAATATCTGTATAAATAATATATCCTTCATAAATAATAATAATTATATATAATAAATAAATATCTTTGTAACTGCAAGAGACTTCAGGATTTACAAATCACAACAACACAGAATACGTGTCTTAATTATAACCACAAAAGACAAAAGCCAGGAGATGGTAATTTGTGGAACAATTCCCTATTTGGGATACAGATTATTAAAAGAATTCTTCCCCATCTGAAATTCTATTTAGAAATAGATATATTACATACTCACCACAAATAAATTCCAAGGTCATCCACATGTGCTGAAGCTAGAAAATCTCCCGTAGGAGACATAGTTAGGCTCACAGCTGCGGAGTCTACCAAAAAACAATCTATGAGGCTAAGGAGAGAAAACACAACAAAGAAATTCTCAGTAAGTTGAGCTTGCTTATCTATGCATATCTGAATTACAGCACAAATTCAGAAAGCTGAAAAAAAAAAAAACCCACCCAAAACTGAAAAAAAAAAACCCCAAAGTAAAACAAAAAAACCCCACAAAAAACCCCAAAGCCCCTTCCCCCCCAATAACGA